>JAODUH010004798.1:0-10491 GCA_027564835.1 Typhlichthys subterraneus | reverse complement strand
AAAATCAGGTCGTGCTATTTCAAGAACATTTGTAGAATTACATCCATAAGACATCCATTGTGGGTGAGGGCGTATGGCTTCGCTGCTCGGTATAGGTATAAATTTTAGATATAAATTTTATATCAATTTATTGTAATTAATATCTTTTTTGATACTTATTAATAGCTGTCAGATTACTTCTGAGATGAAAACCGCAGTGCTATACTCTCTCACATATTATTATTTTAATTATTTAACACTGAGGGAAATCCTCCCTTGTATGTAAAAACAAAAAAAGTTATGATAAAAATTTGTGTAAAGAAATAGGAAATATTTGTGCCTAATTAGTTTCTAAAATTGGGAATGTGGCAATAGCCTAGTGTCAGGTTTCAGTCAATATGTGTTTTAAGTGAACCACAACAAATATATATATTTTATTTTAAAAAAAAATATATATATACCTTACAATTCAGTCCAATATCAATTAGAATGTAGTGTTATGTTCATATTGTTCCTAGGGAAACACCGGGGAATTGGTTATTACATTAGTGCAATATAGCAACAAAGACTGCACTGCATATTTTTTCTTCTATGATGTTGAATTAATTGAAAAATTCTCAGACCAAAAAACACACAGCAGACCATGCCCTTAACAGCAGTGGTCTTTACCAAGCCTGTATTGAACAGCACTGTCAAAGCTAATGATTTAGTATGGGACATTTGCCACATACAGCCACAGCTGTCGCCTGTTAAATTCCTTCCAGTAAATGTGATGAGTTAAGGCCAAGCCTGGGAAAGGACAGTATAAATGTGTTATTGTCTTAATAACTCAAAGAATAGATGGACGACTCATCCACATGTGGACATACTTCAGGTTTCCCTTAGTAATGTGAGCTCCTTTTGGGAAAATTTAACAGCAACATGCTCCTCCCCCAAAGATACATGAGTTGCAACCATAGCTGTATAAAGACATAGATACACACACATTGAAAGACATAGACATGTATGTTTCCTCAAGCTCTTCAGTGTGTAGACCGCAGCACAATGGTATAGCAAATAAAAGCTCAACAACAATAACATGTAGGGTCTCGGCTGGACTATTCAAAGTAGGAAGATTTTATATCTTTCGCTTAGATCTCCTGTAAAGCTGGATTTCAGCTTTCCCACCAACATGAAAGTGCTACTTTATTTATGACCCGTAGTCAAAAGCTGACATGGGCCCCAAACTGAGCAGGACTACAGTAGTGAACAGAAGGGTTCTCACCATGCCACCGTTGGCAGGCTGCTGTTTCTTTAACTAGAAACTAGACCATAGCCACCTGTCATCTGTCCATTTACTAAAAGTCTATAGTCACTCTGAATATGTCCTATAGATGTAACTGTTTTGAGATCAGTGATGTGACGGCACTAGACAAAGATTAGATAAAGTCACCAATATCCTGTTTACAGCGGCCAAATTTTTACCACCCCTCACAGATAAAGAGAATATACTGTAGTTGATTATCTTGTAACAACAGCTGATGTCAAGGTCTTGCATATAATAGGGGTATATTATGCAGTTGGTCCTCGTAGTCAACGTGGTGGAAGCATGACAAATGGACAGGAGTGAAGACCTGAGACACTTTGACAGGGGCCAAATGGTCACGGCCAGATGACTGTTGGGTTCACAGCTTATCCCTAAAGGCAAGGAGTACAGTACCTATGCACAGTGGTCAGAGGAGAGACAAACATCAGGGTGTTGGGTGCCCAAGGCTCAACTATGCATGAGGGCAAAATAAGTGATACTTATTCTGAGAATACAACAGTAGAAATGACAGCCAAAGACTTACAGTATGTCACCCAGATAATGGTCTACATGACAGCAAAACAGCATTGTATAAAAATAGCAAGGCAGCGTGTAGAAAATCAGCCTAGATTTGACAGCAGTCATGTACATGTGATCTCCTTATTGAATTGAATTTTCATAGGCTGATATGGTAAACCCTACTGGGACCCTGCTTCCACTGTAGATGCTTCTGGATGCTGGTTCTCATCACAGTTAAGCTCTCACTCAAGAAGCTGTCGTACTCACCGCCCTATTGTATTTTCAGCTGTTATCAAGCTGGGGCAATTCAATTCCTCTCTCTACTCTCTCTACTGCAAATGAGAGGAGACTTGCAGAGCAATGACCCTCCTCTTGTGTATTGAGAGATTGTTTCCACTAATTCACGCAATATTTTCCTTCAAAATGCCATGGGGGTCATTTTGCCTCAAGTTCCAGTGTAGTCTGTAACTGTCATGGGGCATGCTTGGGTAGAGATATTGGTTGAAACTTTATAGCAAATGGTGTTGACTGTTCAAGTCAAAATACAGTAGACGTGTGTGTGCATGAATAGTTGTATTATATACGTGTGTGTGAGTGGGTGGGTGTGTGTGCGTGCTCGCGCGCGCGTCTGTGCGTGTGTGTGTTTGGGCGGGAGAAGTCCTTATGGAGACTGTTAACTCTAAAAGAAGTTTCAGCAACATGTCTGCTGCTACACTAAACTCACTCCAGAGGTCAATAAAAGCACCGGAAGCAATACATTGGCCCTTTCATAATATATATATATATACTGTTAATAGGCTCTATTCAAAATCTTAGATACTGTAGCAGCACATGTTTGTCGTTGTTTTTGTCTAACAATGTTTACACATTCTAAACAGACTTTTTTTCAAATTCAGTGCTGGCATGGTAAATATATTCATATAATATATAATATGTTCATTAGCACTACGTCTATTAGGCAACTCTGTGCTGATACATATACACACCTGTAAGGTTGACACGGGACTCTCGGACTTTCGGGAAGTAATCCTGTCGATTTACATTGGCTGATAGCATTGTCACTCACAAGTATGTCTCTGTAATTTCCGGTGCAACAATAGCGCAGTGCTTAATTTACTGATTTATAATTAAACATGTATTTTAACCAGTAATTGTAGCCTACTAATTTTACATATTTACAAGACCTGTACAGAGTCCTGTTTAGTTTTCCTCATTGCAAGTTTAACGTCGGACTTGGTCGTTGACTTACGTAGTTGGTAGTTGTGTATGTCAATCAAAAAACCTCGCTTGCCAAGTAGGCGGGTACTGACGCAGTTAGCCAGCGCTGTATCCTTGACTTTATGTATGTAAAGGATGGTTTTTACTACTTATAGTTGAGCTGGTCAATAATTTAACCTGTGTGACCCCCCTTTTTTTTTCGCAACGCGCTTGACCCTTTGGCATTGAAGGGAGGGGTGTTTTTGTTTTGAGTTCAAATATCAAGCTTTCTCCAGAATGACTCACTATGCCTTTTATTTTAAGTTGCCTATTAACTTGCTGAATCCCACCCAAGTATAAAAGCCTTTGTTATTTTGGGGCTGTTCGTTTCTCACTAAAGGCTCATAGTGATCAAAATGACTGGGAGGCGTTTATTGCAAGGCTGGCTTGCATGTTGGGGTGGTGTTGAGGTTGACACAACACGGACACGGATAAGCATTGGACTGTTCACAAGTATACGTGTGTGTGTCTTTCTATATATTAATGGAATTAGCCATCTTTATTGCCATGTCTTTTATATGCACAAACCGTTTCTTCTAGGTGATTGTTGGTGTAAATCATTTTTACAATGCTTAGAACACTAATTTGTGAGCTTAGTAGGACATCCATTCATGTCTGTAGTGGGCTTCAATCTGTTGCTCATGCATGTTTGTACGGACACAACATGTTGGTGCAGCATGACGAGATTTGCATCATCCACAACTGTCAGCAGTATACTTGGGCCATTAGAGAACTGGAGTTGCCAGGAGCTAGAGTTGCTATGATGTAAAAATGTATGGGCATGTGTTATTTAAAGGTCTAATAAGCAATGTATGGTGGCTGCACACTCACAGACAATGGCCCCCAACATTCTAAAGAGTTACTGGTTGCAGTCTTTAGAAAGTTCTGTTCAGAACTGCCAGTCCACACTGACCAGATAATATTGTAACTGTAAAATTCTGTAGGGCTGAAATGCAAGGACAATGGACAAAGAGAAGTCAAATGTATGTGAAATGATTTGAAACAAAGTCCCAGCCTGCTTCGATCTTGTCTGGTCGAATGGCACCACCACAGCTATGAGGCCATAAAAGCTGCTCAGCTCAGTCACATACACTGAAGAAAATTATGAACAAAAAAAAAACAAGTGTTGCGTTTATATTTTGTTCAGTGTATGTTCTGTCACTTAAGACCCACCTCTTCAGAATCCATCCAACCCTCACCCTCAATTATGGTCATCTGTCTGGCTCTTATCTCTTTACTAAAATCAAACACCTCTCCTGTCCTGCTCTCAAGTTAGGATCAACCCTTAGAGTTTAGCTCTTAGACTGTATGACTGTTTTTGTTTTTTTAGGACGTAATGGTATGCTTCTATGCAATGGTATGTTGCTTTAGGATCTATGTTAGTCACAGTGACTGTTATTATTCTGACAGAATGCGTCTATTTAATGTTTACTGGTGTATGACCTATTCAACTAAATGTACATATTGTCGCTTTGGATTTAAGCATTGGCTCAATTATGTAAATGTACTAAAGAGAGAGCTACCTTCAGTATTTGCATTGGTCATGTTTTGTGTAAAACAAACTGAACATGAATGTATCCTTACTGAGGAAAATTATCTTGATATGGCACATCAGCCAACTCTAGCTTGCATAACCTGTGTGTGTGCCTGTGATCTAGAGCTGCGTGTATGGTGAGAACCGGACGTCCATCCAGTGTACGACCCCGTCCCTGGTCAAGTTAGCCGTGCAGCCTCCAGTCGTCACCAAGGTGGCCTTTGTTCTGGATGGCTTCTCCACATCCCAGTGGGACCTCATCTACGTAGAAGACCCCCTCTTCCAAGACCCCAAGCTCACCTCCAAGGACAACAAGAGCATCGTAGAGCTCAAGGTGATGCTTCCATTCTGTAGGAGTTACATTTATTCTTAGTATGTTCATTATGTTACTGTCGTGTTTCTGTCCTTTATAATCAAGTACGGCCATGGTTGTTGTTGACTGGTTCCATATTTGATGACATTGTCTCCAAATGCAAACATCTCCTGTCTCCAACTGTTTTTATATTTCCATGCTGGACCTGCCCCTTTACCAGTTCTTCCGAGCTCACTGAACAACCATGGTCATCTGCTGGTTCTACTGGTAGCTGTCCAGTATAACACATCTTTTTTCTGATTAACCCTGAGAACTAACCTGACACACCAAATGGTTTTTACACACAAATCTGTGATGTCCATTTAAACTGTTCAGAAAAGGGCAAACACTGTTTATCACTGTCACACCTCAACTACTGCTGTTGCCAGTACGATGCTGATTGGTCAGAATCACTGTGGCTCAGACTCAAGCACTATTATTTCAAGCTGGCCACATTGATTCTTGCACCAAAGTCAAACTGAAGCTTACAAGATCAAGACGGTCTCAGGAGGCTATCTGAGAATTGCCCAATACAATAATGTGTGGTTTAAATGCCTTGCTCGAATGCTCAATAAAAAATTGTAAATCATCATGATATTTGAGGTGTAACTGCTGCAATAGCCATGTCTTCTATTAAATGGCCTTTGAGGAAGGCACTGGCACTTCTTGTACCTGTCACTACATACTGTCCTAATGCTTCACAATCACATAAAGGCTAGGTAAACCAGTATACCTGCTAGACTAGATAAATGGTTTACTAGATGGCCAGTTGGGTTAGTCTTTATTTAAATGAATGGGCTGTGGAGGTTTTTAGTGCTAGACATTTCTGTTACAACAACCCAGATACACACATACTGTATATACACAAACAACCCGGTGAGTCCTTATGGCAGGAAATAATAATGTATGAAAAACAGGAAGATAAGGTTGTTTCCCATAGTTTGCTCCCTCCCTCCCCCACAATTCCTTCTACACCTCCCCCAGCCTAGCCCGCTGCCTATTCTCTCCCACTTTGCATTGTCTAGGCTTCCGAGGTAAAAGCCCTTGACATATTAATGCATCCTTTTAAACCACCTCCTAGCACAAAATCTGTTATAAGAAAACAATGACAAAGATTTTTTGTGTGTTGTTTCTTATACTTTCTGTTGACTAGAGGTTTACAGTTTGCCCAGCTGTGCTGGTCTCAATGGCCTTTTCTCCAGAGTTGACCTTGGCCCCCAGTACTAATACCCCTCTAACAAAGCATTCACTCACTCCTTTTCTTCACTCCACAGTTTGCACAGGATAGCATCACACTGTAACAAATAGCATGATAAAGGGAATTAATAGGGTTTATTGAATGATATCTGGTGACACTGGCCTTTAATAGACCCCTAATACAGAGCCAGTAACCAACAAAGAAATCAATCTGCATGTTTTGGCTAGCAGCCAAACCTTTATCTCTAGCAATCATGGCTCTAACTATGATAATAGCAGTTCATTTAGAGAGAGGAAGGATAATACATTTATTGTCACAAAAATGACTAAATAAGGATATACTGCCTCTGTGCTCGATTGTGTTGGAGGGAATAATAATAATAAATCACTGTTTGTGAACTTTGTGATGTGGGAAATGTTTTGTGTTTCTGTGTTAGTGAACTAATCAACTGTGTGTGTGTGTGTGTATGTGTGTGTGTGTGTGTGTGTGTGCGTGCAAGTGTGTGCACTGCACGCGCATGCAAAGTGACAGGTGCAGGCCTCTAGTCTGTGTCAAATTGTAAAATCCAGAGCTGTCACGCGAGGAATGTGATCATTCTTTTTATTGCTCTCTGCTGCCCTCATACAAGTGTGTGTGTCTGTGTGTGTGTGTATGTGTGTGTGAGAGTGAGAGTGAGTGAGTGAGTGAGAGAGAGAGAGAGAGAGAGAGACCAATGATTATAGAAAGTAGGAGCATTAAGAGTAATAGACTGGAAAAAACAAGAAATAAGAGTGGGAATAGAGGTTTAGCGTTGATTCCCAGAAACGCACATAGTATGCACTTTCCCATGTCAACAGCTTGGCTCTAATATACAGTAGTTGCACTGCCCGTCATCAAAGAGCAGGTGCAAAATTAACAAAGCACTACATTTTATTGTGATCTTACAATATGAACTGACAGAATAGCGCAAAGCAGAGGCACAAATGTACGTTTGACTTTTGGAAGGGAGGGTTTATTCCATAGACTTATAGAAGATCCTCCTTTACTGCACTGCTGTGATCAAATGTCTATTACTCCATGCAAGTCAACTGACACACTCACTTAAGAGACCTGATGCCTCATTTATAAACATTGCATAAGCCAGTTATTACAAAAAGTTAGGGATTTATTTAAAATAAACTTGATGTGAGAATGTGCGGCCTTCCACGTACACTTTGACCCATGCTTACGCACAGAAATGGGAGAAATTGGAAACCACGACTCCGATGGCAGAAGGAAGAAACTTTGAAATTAATAACATTTTTAAAAGTACATAATCTCACATCATGGGGTGTTGCGATATACTGGTATTGACGGTACAGTGATAATAAAACAAATAAATATGGTCATATTCGAAATATTCGCCTCCCGTCCACTTCGTCCGGATCCACTGAGGCGCTTAAGTTTTTCTTATAACCAACAGTTGGTGAGTAATGGCCGTTTAAGCTGTTGACCAATCAGAGATGAGCATGGCTAATCAGCACCAATCAGTGATAGATGACTCTCTGCCAAGTCCAACGATGTGCCTAACTACTCTCTAGGACCAACGGTTGGCCAGTTATAGAAGTTTAATCCCTCTGTCAATCAGGAATGAGCATGGCTAAAAAGCACCAATCAGTGATAGATGACTCTCTGCTGAGTCCAGTGATGTGCCTAGCTACTCTTTAGGACCCACGGCTGGTGAGTTATAGCCGTGTAAGCTCTCAGCCAATCATGAGACATGTATGGCTTAAAAGCACTAACAGGAAAAACAGGATTGATAAGAGAATTGAATACAGAGTCCTATGATTTGTCTCAATACTCTGTAAGACAAAAGGCCTTCGAGTTGTCAACGTTGAACTACAAAGTTGTAGTGTTTACTGTTATGTTCGCCCTCGTTAATGGGCAACTACATTAAGGACAAACACCTAGAGAGAGACTCTGATACATGTTACTTGGATTCAGCCAGTGTGGTTCTTTACTGAACTCTGCCATTCACACATACAGACAGTTCCCTCTGGCCACAGTGCCAACTAGTGTTAACAAGATTAATTACACTTATAATAAATATATATAACACTACATGTATAACATCTCCTCCCAAATTAAATATGTTGTTAATATCAAATCAGGGTATAGCCTTCAAACATTAATGTCTATAAAGGAAGGAAAACCATAATTGGTATATTTAAGCCTTATCTTAAAAAACTAATCACAATACGCACAACTATTTTCAGTCCATTACTTAGCTTGGTAAAGTTCAGGCTGTTTAGTCATCCTCACAGGTTAATGTCTACCAGTCTCAGGTACTTGAACCTCTCCAGCATGGCGTGATTCAATCTGATCCACATGACTCTTCCATTCTCCATGTGTTCCAACATTTATCTTGTATGACACTGGTCCAGTTTGTGCCATTATAACACCTTGTCTCCACTTCTCCCCCTTTCGATAATCACGAACAAGGACAGGGTCACCAACCTCAAAGTGTCTAGGAGTGCTTTTGACGCCGTTGTTGTTGGTCATGCTGAGATTTGTGCACCGCTCCAGCTACACTGGGTTTGAGAAGATCCAGCCTACAGCGTAGCTTGCATTTCAAAAACAACATGGCTGGTGGTTCCTTGGTTGTAGAGTGGGGGTTGTTAAGGTAAGTTAACAGGAACGAGTCCAGTCGCTGTTGTACAGGTGCGGTGCCCCTGGAAGACTTTAGGGCATGTTTAAAAGTCTGTACAAAGCGTTCGGTTTGAAATGCACATCCACTGTCACTAAATACATGTGTCCCTCGAATGGCCCCACAAAATCCACATGTATTCTTTCCCAGGGACTGGAGGGCCACCTCCAGGGATGTAGAGGTGCTAACCCGGCTGGTTTTGGACCCGCTGGCAGGAACAACAAGATTTGGCCTGCAGCTCTATCTGAGTGTCAATGCCTGGCCACCAGACGTAGCTCCTAGCCAAACTCTTCATTCTTACTACACTTCTTACTACTTCTTACTACTATTCTTACTATTGCTGTGTGAAGCTCCCTCAACACCCAGGGACGTAGTTTGGGTGGCACAACCACTCTCATACCCCACATGAGGCATCCTTGCTGAACAGTAAGTTCATGCCGACGACCCAGGAAGGGTGACAGTTCTGCCTCCGAGTCTTTTGTAGTTGGGAACTTACCATTAGTAACCATTTCCAGCACACGAGACAGAGTGGGGTCAGACATGGAAGCGCGTCTGATAGTGCTGCTTATTGGCAGGATGTCCAGCTGGGATGTGTAAAACACATCTACTGTGTCCTACTTCTCTTCATGGGTGTGGGGAAGTGGTAGCCGAGAAAGCCCATCTGCATTTGCGTGCAAAGTAGACTTTCGGTACTCTATGGTGTAATCGTGTGCTGATAGGAGAAGTGTCCAATGCTGCATTCATGCAGCTGCCATAGCTGGTGTACTTTTCAGCAGGCTCAGAATGGAGGTCAGTGGCCTATGATCAGTGAGCAGCGTAAACTTGTTGGTGAAACTTGCGTACCCCAAACACAATCGCCAACGCCTCTCTCTCAATCTGAGCATAGTTCTGTTCTGCTTTGCTGAGCGTTCTCGAAGCATAGGCGATGGGTTTTTCCTCGCCATCTGGTAGAACGTGCGAAAGCACTGCGCCAACCCCGTAGGGTGAGGCGTCACAGGCGAGGCGGAGGGGCAGCTCAGCATTATAGTGGGTCAACACCTCCTGTGATATCAGGGACTTCTTTGCTTTACAGAAAGCTGACTCACAGGCTGTAGTCCACTTCCACTTCGTTCCCTTATGCAGCAGCTTATTGAGTGGATTCAAAATAGAGGCTAAGTTGGGGATGAACTGTCCATAATAATTTATCATCCCAAGAAAAGAACGTAGTTGGCTGATGTTAGAAGGAGCTGGCGCGTCCACAATAGCACGTTCCTTCTCTGGCGATTTATGGAGCCCTGCAGCATCGATGAAGTGACCCAGGTACTCCACTGACTTTTGGAAAAAGAGACACTTTTCCTTTTTGACATGCAGACCATACTCCTCCAATCGTCCCAGGGCTGCGTCCAGTGCTTTGAAGTGTGTTTCCTCATCAGACCCACTTACAAGGATATCATCCAAATAACAGTGAGTAAAAGGAAGTCCGATGAGAACCTGGTCCATGGCCTTCTGGAACAAAGCCACTTCCATCTGCAGGTAAGCATTTGACAAGTCTAGTTTACTGAAACGTTGTCCTCCAGCTAACGAAGCAAAACGATCCTCAATACGAGGAATGGGGCATTTGTCCACACAGAGAACCTGGTTAAGCGTGACTTTGAAATCACCACACAGCCTAACGGTGGCATCTTTCTTGCTGACTGGTACAACTGGTGTGGCCCACTCACTG
>JAODUH010004797.1:0-10492 GCA_027564835.1 Typhlichthys subterraneus | reverse complement strand
AGAGAGAGAGAGAGAGAGAGAGAGAATACAATCTATCAGAGGAATCCGAGAAAAGAACGGTAGATATGCTGGACACAGCGAGAAAGAGAGAGAGAGAGAGAGAGAAGAAAGGGTGAGGATGAAATCTAATGAGGCTGCCGTTGTTCTATTCAGCCCAGACCATAATAACATCCTCTCTGAACACAGGACAAAGCCTGACCGCTCCACATTCACACTGAGTAGAGGTATGTGTGTGTGTGTGTGTGTGTGTGTGAGAGTGAGAGAGTGAGTGAGTGAGAGAGAGAGAGAGTGAGTGAGAGAGTGAGACCTTAAACCAAGCCTTTAGAGGCACAATTCCCTTTGTTCCACTCTCACCTGACTGATTTATTTTATTTTGTTTATTTTGCATATATTTCTCAGATCAAATGTTTATTACAATAGTATGTGCATTTCAGCCAACTGTTTTATATCTATGTATTTGCAATGCAAGATGTCTTTGAGTGTCTAGAAGTTATTATAAAAATGATTAATTCTCTAACAAATACTTCTAAACATGTTTCTGAGACCATTTTGTAGTACGGCTATTCAAACCTGAGACCAGCCGTAGCTATTTCTTCAGGATCTGCACACACCTGACCAATAAGGTCAGGTTAATCAAACTAACGCTGGGCAGCACTATACTTTGGCCCAAAAATATAAACACCTCCCCCCAACAGACAAGAGACAAAAAGAGAGAGACAGTCTACAAGCGCACACACACACACGCCTGTACGTCTCTAACACAATATTGTCTTTGTTTGAACAGCACATTCCCCCCGACAATCAGTCCTGTGATAAACCCTGTGTCCACGACACACACACACACACACAGTTTACATTACTCGTTAGCTCCCTAGTCAGACTTAACCATTTCTGATTTTCATTCATTAAATCTTTAAAAGATTTAAGGAGGCGGAAAAACTATACTACAGTGTTGTAGTATACAAGTGTTGTTTAACTACGTGTTTGTGTGTGTGTGTGTCCAAGACAGAGCTGTGTGTGTGTGTGTGTGCGTTGTCCAAGACAGAGCTTAGTGTGTGTGTACAGTACGTCTGGGGGTGGGGCTATGTAATACTGCAGAACAACCACTAAGGGGCAGCAGAACGGCAGGTTTCTATCTAAATATGTTTAAGCAAGACTAACCTGGCATTGTTAAAAAAGTTTAAATGTGTATTAAATAAACCTATGAAGACATATACAATTGTTGTTCCTTGTTAAATCGAGTATATTCCATTGGGTTTAATGATAAGGTGCTCAGACTGGCAGTAGAACGGCTGGAACCGTTTCCTATGAAAATTCATTGCCAAGAGCTGCCAATGCACACACGCACGCACGCACTGCAAGACACTGTAGGTACCACCTTGCTGCCTAGCTACAACACTCTTTTCAAAGCGTTTGTCATATGTTGTCATCATATGTTGTCATCATATGTTGTCATTATATGTCGTTATCATATGTTGTCATATGCGCAGTTAAAAACACAAATATAGATACAAATATTAAATGACCCAAAATGCCTGTGGAAGTTCTGTGCAAATGTCTGCGCAAAGCACCTGTGTTAAAATTCAGTATGCAGACAGTGGCCAGTTTAGTAGGCACATACTGTACACGCATTGGAAAACATTAGCACACTCACACACACAGGTGCATGTGTTCTGTCCAATAGTGCGTGCTTGCAGCTGAAAGTTGTATTGCTATCATTGGCTAATTTAGATGTGACATGTCAATGTCCCCGACGCGTCTCGCGTTGACCTCCAGTTCCACTTCCAGTTTCAGGAGGAAATCAAATGGGGACCTTCGGTGATGAGAAAAGAAAAACACAGAAATGCCAAACTGCAGTTCCTCTAGTGGCCACTTGAAGCTGACTCCAAAAGCGAGTCAATCCCCAAAAATGATCATGTGTGAAGATGTATAACAGCCAGATGGCGACGGCCAGAGCCACCACAGTTTGAGCTTCAAACCCGTCCTTCACAAACCCTACGGGTGACGTCACGGAGGGTCAGCCCACTTACTGATGCGGCCCATGGAGGAAATATGAAAATCCTTTCCACTTTAGAAACCTTTGTACATTTTTTACGGCATAAACAGACAAATGTCAGAGCGAATACTCGCAGGCAGAACGTGAAGTGGTGCTTTATAATTGTACTACAGCGGGTTATAAAATGCACGTTCTTTATCCAACATAGTGCTTGAAGAAGTTAGCGTTAGCCTCCTGCCATATTTGTGAAGTAAGTGATATTTGTTGTGTCAACAGTAATGTGACTGCAGTATTAGTTATGCATGCAGAAAGGGATGCAGTCTCTAGTGTGTCTGCAGATGCTGTATGTGTGCATGTCCGAGTCTCTCTCTCTCTGTGTGTGTGTGCGTGCGTGTTCATAGACTGAGGCAGTGTGTATTGTGTTTCATGTGGAACCAGTGTCGATATGGAGATACTGCTCCTTTGTTTTAATTTGTAACTTGATACTGGAGCCAGATCCACTGGAAGTGCGTGTGAGCGCGAACACACACACACACACAACATTTTCTCCAAAAACATGAAAACATTTTAAACTGCATTGTTAACCAGATTTACTTATTACTGATGTGATGCTATCCCACCCAAAATGCAGATAGACTGGAATTAGGATGGCGGAGAGAGATAAATATCTGTTTGTGTGTGTGTGTGTGTGTGTGTGTGTGTGTGTGTGCGTGCGTGCGCGTGCACAAGCATGTGTAGATCAGGACAGGAGACAACATTTGGCGTTTACTGTACCACCTCTGCACGCACACACTAACTAAATATCAGATAATGACAATCAAAGAGAGTGTATGTTGATGGTTGTGTTCCGTGCCGAGACCCATTCCCTCAACATCTACCCAGCCGCATCAAACTCCCATCTCCCCCATTCATCTATCCATCACTCCATCATCACCCTGCTGATGATGGAGTGATGGAGGTGAAGAGTGGCACAGCGACTCAAACGTCTCGAGGCCCTGGTCGGCTTCCCGCCTCCTCATGAATATTAATGAGCCCCACTTTATAATCTGCACCTCAGTACGGCTGTCGTCCACGATAGCAAATCTAATTATTTGGTCTGATATTAACCCCCGAACACACACGCACACACTCTACCTCACTTATCAGTGGTGAATAAAAACGCCCTCCGACAGAGAAGATGATAAAACTAAATGCAAATGATGTCAGGACGGCTTCCCTTTCTTGGAATACGCACATTTATCTTTGCTCCCCTTATTTATGCATATTCCTTTATAGTAATTCTGTATGCACGCGTACAGTACAGAGATTATAGCAGGAAGTAGGAACCGCAAACCTCCAGAAGCCAAATGGGAGGATACACACACACACGCACGCACACAAGCATGCACACACACACACACATACACTAAACTCTTTGTGGATGTACATTTACCTGTTACATTAGATACTGTACATTTAATGCTACATCAAAGACCGTATAGTGAGTTACAGGCTGCAAAACGGTTTTAATAACACACACACACACACGATTCCAGTGGTGTGTTCATTTGAATCATTTCTAAGTTAAATTCGTCACTGAGGTGCATCTTATGCTTCAATATTGGTTCTCAAAGTGGGGGTCGGGATACCCCCGGGAATAAGTCTCGAAACACAGAGCAGGGGATCACAAGATGATTTTCAAAAATGAAATAACATTTAAAAAAAGATTAGAAAAAGTATATTTTAGCCATAATTGTTAGTTGTAATACTGTACATATGATGTATACTAGCCTATATTAAAACACAATCACATTATTGCATCTGAACACTGCTATAGTTGTAATACTGTACATATGATGTATACTAGCCTATATTAAAACACAATCACATTATTGCATCTGAACACTGCTATAGTTGTAATACTGTACATATGATGTATACTAGCCTATATTAAAACACAATCACATAATGTTAATGCATCTGAGCACTGCTATAGTTGTACTGTACATATAATGAATACTAGCCTATATTAAAACACAATGGCATGTTATTGCATCTGAACACTGCTATAGTTGTAGTATTGTACATATGATGTATACTAGCCTATATTAAAACACAATCACGTTATTGCATCTGAACACTGCTATAGTTGTAGTATTGTACATATGATGTATACTAGCCTATATTAAAACACAATGGCATAATGTTATTACATCTGAGCACTGCTATAGTTGTAATATAGTTGTAATATGGTTGTAAAAAAAGTATATGATGTATACTAGCCTATATTAAAACACAATCACATAATGTTATTGCATCTGAGCACTGCTATTTTGAAGGTTTGAAGACCCCTGCTCTAGGGCACCAAGGCGGCGCTCGGTGCTCGATACTAGCCTCAACGTGGGGCATGTGACCCTCCTCCTTGTCCTCCACTGAACTCCTGCAAACTCCGGCTTCATCAGTTATCTCTCCGTCTTCCTCTCTTCTCCTCTTTCAGTCGTTCCCATGCTCCATTCCTACTTTCTTAATCTCCTCAGTTGTTCCTCTCTCATTCCTAACACCCCCCCCCCCCCACCCCCGCCTCCTTCTATCTCTCCTCTACAGGAAATGGTTGCTCGCCCCGTGCAGAGGGGAGGAGAGAGGGGTTGACTGTCCCAAACAAAGAGGTCAGTGTGAGAATCTTCCAGAAACACAGAGGAGGAAGACCGATAAACATCAGAAACCTGCTCCCAACCGCCTCAGGGGCACGCACACACACACGCACACTCACGCGCACACACACATACACACGCACATACATGCGCACAAACTGCTTTTGTGTATACACACTGAACACACTCTCCCCCTCTCTTTTTCATTCACACATTCAAACCTACTCGCACACAAACACACACGGAAATACACAAACTCTAGTCATTTCACAAACATTGTCAATGTGTAACGCACCCACACACACACACACACACACGCACACACACATGCACACACACTGCACATTTCTACTCCAAAACACACAAAAAGCATTTGCAAAAATAATAAAAATGTAAAAAGCCCATTGTGCGTGACCCAGTGTGCGGCCGGCCCCGTGCATGGTCGGCCCCGTGCGCACGCCAGGTGGAGAGGTTTGACGGGCTGCATGTAAATAACATGTAAAAAAATGAGAGATACTTAAAACAGACCAGAAGATAAGAGATTTGAAAATGAGGCTCTTGGAAAGCGGCTCCTGAACCGTTGTGATCGGCGGCTCCGATACGGAGAGGTTTCCCTTCCTTTCTCCCATCTTCTCCTCCTGCCCCCCACTCCCCTCCCCTCTCCTCTCTCTCCTCCCTCTCTGAAAAGGCGAGTCAGATGACAGACACGCAGATATCATCCAGTCTCTGCTACAGAGTGATGGGAATGAAGACAGCTTCTGACCCCCTCTCCTCCTGTTATCCCTCCGCACCATCTCTCCATCATTCTCTCAGTCTGTCTGTCTGTCTGTCTGTCTGTCTGGGCCATCTTCTGTGTCTGTCGCTGCCTTCTTCCCCCGTCTCCAAAACCCCATCTCTCTCTCTAACATCTCCCCTTAATTTCTCTCTCTCCACCCTATTTCGCTATCTCACCCCCCCCCTCTCTCTCTCTCTCTCTCTCACACACACACACACACACACACGACAGGCAGACAGCTTCTGTCACACTGGGGGCTCATATTCTGACTTGAGAGACAGGCAGTGTCTCCTGTATGAAGCCCACAGCTTCACCTGTGCTGAACACACAGACCGTATGAAGCCTACAGCTTCACCTGTGCTGAACACAGACCGTACCATCTTTTTAAATATGCCTCTCTGTCCAAAATTTGCCCGCTCCCGCATATCATTCTTGCCAGCTGGCTGTGATGCAGCGCGCAGTTAAACTGCGCTTATGCATAATTAAGAACGATGGTTTCTGTAACTGTGGCAACATAATAACGGTATTAAGTGTGCGTTCAGGTGCACCATTGAAGGCGTAGGTGTAAAAATGCACAATCTGCCACTGTAACAGACCAATCCTATTGTTAACAGCTCAAAAAACAGGGTGCGGTTACACTTTAATCTGTTATGATGAAGTTGAAGCTGTCCGTGCCAGTGTCCTGGTTGGGTTTGTCTCGCGTCGACGGTCAGTGAAAGGTGTCTGCCGCTCAACACCACATCCATCATCACCGGCATGACAAGCCCTTTAATTAACTGTAATTTGATGGGCAGGCGAGGCAGAGAGAGAGAGAGAGAGAGAGAGAGAGAGAGAGAGAGAGTGTGAGAGAGAGAGAGAGAGAGAGAGAGAGAGAGAGAGAGCGCAAGACTACGAGACTCTTGATAAGTTCAGATAAATTTACGATTCTAAAGAAGGATGTAAACAACCTAGTGGGAGAGAGAGAGAGAGAGAGAGAGAGAGAGCGAGTGGGGGAGAGAGAGAGAGAAAGCAGGAGTTCCTCACCTTCATCTGTCCTTCTAAATGATAGAACACAGATGTAAAGAGGAGACCACAGAGATGATGTGCGTGTTGGCGTGCAAGTACTGTATGCGTGTGTGTGTGTGTGTGTGTGCGAGCGAGCGAGCGAGTGAGTGTGCGAGACTCCCCAAAAGTGTGTTTGAGAAGCCGTGGGTGGCTGGTCTTATCGGGCCCGTTCTCCTGGAGAGATTATTGGGGGGATTAGTGCGAACGCTTGTTTCTAAAACATGATGAAGAGACGTTGGATGCTTGATAACGCTTTGAACTCCCCCGAACTCCTCTCCTTCGAGGAGCGCGCCTCCCGGCTTTGTGAGGACGACAGGAGAGGTGGAGGGGGAAGGGGGTGGGGGGGGTGGGGGTCGAGGGAGAAGAGAACAATAGCTTCAACGGTGGGGGGGTGGGTAGTCACTCCAGCGCCGAGCTATCGCGAACGGCGGCGAGGTCGGATCGGTTATGCGAGCGTTTGGAAACACCTGAGGCGCCGATCTGCTGCCGTCTTTACGCGGTCACCGATACGTCGTCCGCAAGGAGAAAAGTGAACTGGAACCAGGATTAAAGGCAGTGCGGCGCACACACACACACACACACACGTGCACCTCAATCTCAGATAACATCATTCAGAACGGCGCTCAACCTAAAAACACAGCGCCCTGACAACAACACTCCAGACCCCGACCCAAATATTACAACTCAAATTCAGCAACTTTGGTCCAATCCAGAGCATTTTCATTATCAGTTAATTAAACCGGGATCCAATCAGAGGAAGGATGAGATGGGGTATCAGATTTGAGCGCGATCCAATCAGAGTAAGGCTGGGCTGCGTTGCTACGGGAGACCGGCGGAGGGGACCTGGTTGTTCATTCAACCAAAAAGTATGAGGAATCAGCCGTCAGCCGATCGACTGATCAGTAAACATCATTCCTGCCTGTTCTAAAGTCCAACAGTCATTATCAGGCAGAATGTATTTAAATAGATAAATGGTTTTTACGCCTCTTTCTCAAGAGATGCAAATAGGTTGATTTCCATATGACACAGGCCAGTTAACACGCAGCCAATCTAATAAAGGAGATCAGTTATACTGGCAGAGAGAGGGAGAGAGAGAACATCATATCTCTCATGCCCTTTCAGCCCCGCCCTGATTACTAACTGCCAAACTTGAGTCATTGACTGAACACACACTCACACACACACACACACACACCATCTAACATCAAAGTACAGTGTATGAGCTTATTATTTAAGTGTAGCATATGTGCATTTGTGTGTGCTCGCATGTGTGTGTGTGTGTATTATTAATGTTATATCAATCAATCAATCAATTGTATTAAAGACTCAGGGTCCAAGCAGATAAAATACAATAAATAAATAAATAAATAAATATATAAATAAATATATAAAACCTTATGAAATGTTTGTTGTCTTAACACTACTAACACCATGTCATCAGTGTCCTAAGGAAACAACTGTACCAATGTCTTCACAACTAGGATTGGTATCAAGCTAAACATTATATTGGATAAAACAAGCTGATTTCATCTTCAGATATATGTAGTTATATCATGTATCATTTTTATACACAACATTGCTGTAAAAAACACATGAAAACAAAACATGATTATCTACCAGTCAATTCTAGACATTTTAGACAGATAGATAGACAGATAGATAGATAGATAGATAGATAGATAGATAGATAGATAGATAGAGCAAGAGAGAGGGGAGAGAGAGAGATAGAGAGATAGATAGAGGTGAGAGAGAGAGAGAGAGAGGGGGGAAAGAGGGGAGAGAGAGAGAGAGAGAGGAATGATAGATTACAGCCTCTATCAGCAGCATACTAGAGGCCGTCTCCTCCTCTCTTCTCTCCTGCTAGATGGGAGGATGAGGAGGAGGTTGAAGGGAGCAGAGGAAAGAGGAGGTTGTGTATGGAAACAAGGCGGAGGAGGAGAAAGGTGACATGGGAAGCAGGAGAACAAAAGGTGATACCAGAGTATGTTGCAAATACACACACACACTATTTCTATCCTAGTCCATATCTAGTGTTTGTGAACCTGTGTGTGTGCGCGCGTGCGGGTGTGAGTGTGTGTGCGTGCATGTGTGTGTATGTGAGCGTGTGTGTGTGTGTGTGTGTGCGCGTGCATGTGTGTGTGTGTGTGAGCGTGTGTGCGTGTGTGTGTGTGTGTCTGAGCGTGTGTGTGTGTATGTGCGTGCATGCGTGTATGTGTGTGTGTGTGCATGTGTGTGTCTGAGCCTGTGTGTGTGTGTGTGTGTGTGTGTGCGCGTGTGTGTGTGTGCGTGCATGTGTACTGGCTGATAATAAATGAAATCTTAGAAAAGAGAGTCTATCAAGGAGGAATCAATCACTGGGTTAGTTGTCCAGGAGGACGGCGCCACAAGGAGATAAGGAGACAGACGGACTGTCTGGGAGCGAGCAGGAGCAAGCAGGAGAGGAGAGGAGGAGAGGAGGAGGAGAGCAGGAGAGGACTAGGAAACTAGTCAGTGATCGTTGAGTATTAAACGTTTAGATAAACAAATATTAGTAGTCAACATATGCGTGCAGCAAAGGCTGCCATGTTTTTTCTGTGGTGTGCGTTGCGTGTGTGTGTGCGTGCGCGTGCATGGGTAGGAAGCCTCTCCTAGCATCACTATAACATGATTAGATGGACTCCATGCACATGATACGACTTCATCCGCTCCAGTCACTCACACACACAGTTTTCTTTTCCAGTTAATGACACATAGGAAGACAAAAAAAGGTGTTTATTCAATGAGTCATGGTTAATCGCCCCCATGACCTTTAACCTTTCAGTCCAGCCACCAACTGATAACACATCGGTTGCTCTGAGCTCATCTGAGCGAGGAGATCTCACGATTCCGCACGACATCCTATCTCCCACTGGCTCAGTGTATTCATTGTTATGCAGGGCTGAGTGCTATGCTAGGCTAGTGCTGCTATGTATTCAATGCCATTATATGTCTTAAGGTGTTTTCAGTAGAAAATGTGCGTCATGAGAACTGTCTGACTGATGGATTGTTAAAGCAAGCTTTTCCAGTAATTAACCGATAAGATAACGTTAAACTGTAACGTTTTTGATCATGATTCTCTTTAGGTTATGATAAATGGTTACAAATAAACAACAAAACCCCAGAACCCTTCTAACCCATGAGAAATGACCTCTGACCTCTATGCTATCTTCTGATTGGAGCGTTCCCAGGAACGGTCCCCAGATGGTATGCGATCGGACGTCCCTGCGAGCGACCACTCTGACATCACTTCCGGTTTCACATAGATCCAGATAATCTAGAGAGAGACAGGGACACATCACAATTATTAAAATTAATATACACTTCAACATTTTATGATCCATATTGATTATGTAGACATAAAGTAATTAGGACCCAGCTATATGGAACATACATATCTGCATGTGTCACGTTATCTAGAGGTTGACAGAGCACTCATTAACCACAAACCTACGGGTACGTTTCTTTTCATTGCCAGCGAGAGCAAAAGGGGGCAGGGTTCGAGCTTGATGTACTGTAAGCTGAGCTGAGAAATGGGCCTGGCTTTATTCAAACAGCAGGAAACATCTTGTTCACTTCCTGCAGCAGGGCGAGATCTAGGAGTCTGCTCCAGGCCAGATAGACGCAAGACAGACATAATCCTCCATTGGTGCGAACACCGTGGTCCATTAACGCTTGGGGGCTGAGGGGCTTTTCCAGATGCAAATATTACATTTTATTGCTTTATTATTTAAATCAAGCTGTATTGTATGTATTAAAGTGTGCATTTCTAACGGTGCGTCGTTTACACCACACTACAGCACTATGTTGTGCTATCAACGTGTGGGTCATGAATATAGGATGACCCCCTGGGCCAGGCGAAGAGTTGTGGACCCTCCACAGCAGCAGAGACCCACGTCTCTCTCCCTCTCTCTTTCTCTCCCCCACCCAGCCTCCCTTCATCTCTCGCTCCCCCCCCCCTCCAGCCTTTATTCATATCTTTTGCTCTCTCTCTATCTCTCTCTCTCTCTCTCTCTCTCTCTCTCATAGACA
>JAODUH010004796.1:0-10492 GCA_027564835.1 Typhlichthys subterraneus | reverse complement strand
ATCTCAATCGGTACTCGGTAGTACCGATGTAATTCGGTCGGTACTCTTAAAAGTACAGAGTTCGGTACCCAACCCTATTGTCAATATTGTTCTTTGAAATGCCAAAGCAATTTATTGCGTTTGGCAGCGCCATATCTTTTCATTATCATGACCGTTTGTTGCTCGGGGGATCACATTAAAGTAGGAATTTCAAATAATGATTGCCATTAATAAGAGAACAGCCTATTGTTTTATTCGTTTATCTTCTGCAAACTTCCTTTATACGTTTGTAAGTAGTCCTAGAAGTAATCATAATTTTTTCAAGAAATACCAGTAATCTGATTACACTATTTTAGCTGGTAACTGTAATGGATTACAGTTAATGTTTTTGCAGCTAGTAGAGCTAACCACAACACTGACACCAAAATATAGTACCCTAGTGCTTGCGGTATCAAATGTAGCCCCTTCTATGCCTTTTGTTAATTCAAAATTAATTGAAGAAAAGACGAAGGAGTCATAGGAAACATTAACAGGAGAGCAACACAACGCATATTCATTGATTTGCCGTGATTTGGAGGCATCATGTTTAAATGCAAACAGTAAACGGTTTACTTGCTTTTGGGGTGCTGAATAAAAATAAATGTTCTCACTGTTTTTGTGTTTTTTATATTGATATTAGGCCTACTCTGCAAGAAAGCCTGAAAAGCCTTTACCTAGATTTTGATTGGTGGAAACGCTAGCGATTTCCTTCACCTTTCGCTGCCGATTCAAAAGTTGAATCGCTAGACAAAGTTGTGTTTCGGTTGATAGGAGCGGTCGGTCCAGCGGCTACACCAAAGAGTCAACCAGCGACCTGGTGATTTCTGTTCATAAGCAGTCGCTCCCACACTTACGAGCGTATATCGCTGCGGTGTAGTTCCGGCTTTTAGAAGGTCTGCTCCTACTGGGTGACGATGGCAAAAAGTGTCATTGTTGTTTGTTTAGTTGTTGTTTTTTCTGTTCTGGTGGGTTTGTGGAAAGGCACTTTCTACAATACTTGAGCAACTTTAAAAGTGACCTTTTACTGAGCTGGCAGGTACAAATACATTCATACAATTTGGTGTTCTTCAGATAAGGTTCTTGATTCACCTTTTCTACCTGCAAATGTGCATTATCCTTATTAACTAGGGAACCACCCAATTAAGGGGGACCAGCTTCCCTTAGAATATTGCAGGTGTGTTCAAGTGGAATAGCTGGCCCTTATTTACATTATGTATGCAGTGAAGTGCTGAGGCCTCACATCCAGTGGGCAGCCTGATCAATATGCAGATGAAACGCATCTCGCCATTGTTGCCGCATGCTGGAATCTTTGCTGGCTAGTGGGGGGTGGTGGTTGGATTCGGGGGGGGGGGTCACAGGGTTGTTGGAGAGAGCCTGTGTATCAGCAGTTCAGGGGGTCCTGTAGGGCCGACGCGGGAGAGAGCGTGGCTCTGCCATCGAGATAAATGAGGCTCAGTTCAGTAAGGAACACCGGTCCCTCTGGCGCAGGCAGCAACACAGAGACAGAGCCCCCCTGTACTGACAGACCACAACTCCCAAGATGCAGTGTGCTCCGTTAAGTAAAAACAAGAAATACCGCTGACACTTCTGCCCAGTTGGCGTTTTGCAATTTAGCTAGGTTTGTGGTTTTTTTGTGTTTACACATGTCTGGTGCCCGCGCGCACACACACACACACACACACACACACACACACACACACACACACACACACACACACACACAGTCCCTTTAAACCACTACACGTGTACTGTCATGCACACTCTCCTTCACCCACCCACCCCCCTTATTCCAGCCCCAGGTGATTGGCCTCAGCAGGCCTTGCTGAACGTGGTGAGAGACAGTGAGAATACAGACAAGGCCAGGCAGGGTGGACTGGTTCTCCAGGGTACGGAGTCTGTGGAGATCCCCGGCTCTCTGACCTGTGGAGGAAGCGTGCGTGTTAGTGTGTGGGTGCGTGCCTGGGTGTAGGGGAGGGGAATGTGTGTGTGTGTGTGTGTGGTGGGGGCAGATGTAAAGGGCCAGGTGCTTTTTAAACCAGGGTCGTTTGTCTTGGTCAAGGTCCACAGTGAAGGCAGCGCCATTGGTGATTTGTCTCGGACATGACCGTAGAGCTGGAGCCCGGGCAAGGAGCCCCGGGAAGGAGGGGGTGGGGGGGGGGCGTATCTGCACAGAACGTCCAGTCAACACGGGACTTACCGGAGCTGTGCTTTTAGTTTCAACTCAGTCTATCCACGGTCTTTCACGCCTTGTCCCTTTGCCCCCCAAAAGAACCGCAGGAGTGTTGCACGGCTGCCAGGAAACATTATGGCCACGCCCTCTCTCTCTCTCTCTCTCTCTCTCTCTCTCTCTCTCTCTCTCTCTCTCTCTCTCAGGGCGTACCTGAATAAATATGGGCTGAGCCAAGCTCTTATTAAAGACAGCTGCCTCAATACTGGAGAGGAGAAAAGGCTGCATGTTCGGGCAACGGGGGCCTCCAAAAGTGTCCGTTTAGCTCACAGCTACACCCCCATCTTACACACGCGCACGCACGCGCGCGCACACACACGCTGATGTCACAATTCCCGTCCCTAGGCTCACATAGGTGTGAGTGATTTACTACAGAGAATAGCAACCCTGACAGTGTGAGGTTTGTCTAATGGCAGTCTCACAGTCCATCTAGGTGACTGACACTTCCCCAGGACCGTGCGAGAGCCGGAGTGGCGGCGTGCGCTGTAGGAACCAGAGTGCTGGTGACTGTGGTCCGCCCCTCGACTGGAGCTTTAATATACAAGTTACATTTCAAAGGAAGAATTCCTCACATGCTATCTGTTTAGCTATGCATATTTAAAATAGCAGAATATTATGTTAACATGAATACGAGGATAATGGTCGTGGCTGTGATAATCGATGAGTCTTAAGAGGAAGCTGTGATGACGCTGATCCTCTTCTAACCCCAAATTAGTTGTGACCTGTAAGAGGTTGTGTACATTTGAACATATGCTACTGCCCGTGTCACATTTGTCTTGGTTAGGAGAGGCTCCAGTTTGTTTGAACTTGTAAATATACTTTTTGTTTGTCTGTACAGACGAGCATCTGTGATTGTAGTTTGTTTTCTACACGGCTTCTCTTTAAGATCTTACTGCGTAGGCGATGAAAGATGACTGGGATCTTGGACAAGGACACATCATATGGGGAAGGGGGGGGGTGAGAGACATTTGCTGTGGAGCACTTAAGAATTCAACAGAAACCTCAAGTGCTGACAATGGAAGCTAGAAAGAACAGTTGTTTGTGTTGGCACAGGTCGCCCTGAAATTAGTCCATCTCTGTCTGACAAGGGTTGCTCAACTTGCTTTGCCAAATGCCAGTGCATTTTTTTTTTAATTTACAAAAGGAATTGCCTCCTCCCCCATCCCGTATGGTTCACTATAATTGGTGGAAAATGTGATTTTTATTTTTGTATGCAAGGTTGAGGAGCATTTGTCAAGCATCTTTCATCGTAGGGCTGAAGAGTAGCAGCTGAATGAACAGGGTGTTTAGTCTGGAACCTTCTCCCCTGGGGACATACTTCTTCACACCAGGAAGTAACCTTATGAGAATTTCCCCTGCCCAATGTAGAACACTGTAGCTTGGGGTGAGGACTTAACATGTAGATCAGTGTTTTCTGACCCTTGACCCTCAAATATAACCACTTCATTGCCCAGCAGCCCTCTTGATTGCACATGCACACGTGTCTATTTCACTCCGTTTTTTGGGGGGGAAATTGAATCAATTCCATATGCGCATTAGAAATGTGACAGTTGGTATAGTATGTTGTTCATGTTTTCTATGATAGGACCACTGTGCTGTATTGTAACCATAGTGAGGTCACTAACGTTTCAACATATTTTACAGTAGAGTCCCTTTAAACAAACACATTTGTATTGGCACATAATAATAGCTACATTAAATAACTTTGTAGTTCTTAAACAAACCTCTGAGAATCTCTGTTTTAGTGAACACAGTTAATTTTAACCTCTGCTATACACTTCCCATGTCTGTACATTACATTACAATGCATGGACATTGTATACACACACATGCGTTATATACACATCAGTCTCACGCACACTAGCTTTTTTCCAAGGTGTGCTATTGAGTCGGGGCCTGGCTAGGAGCCATGGGTTAATGGATCTCTGAGTGGTGATCTCCTTAGGCCTTGGTCCTTCAGCTCTTTACCCATCACTACAATCCCGTTTGTAGATTGCGTGTGTGTTTAAGTGTTTTTGTCTTGTGTGTGTGTGTGTGTGTGTGTGTGTTTGTGAGAGAGAGAGGGCTGTTAAGTGATTAGGCGAGATCCATAGCAGTAGCGGTCCTACCATCAGACAGCTAGGCTCTCCCTTCACTGTTGGCTTTAGGCAGTATACCACTGCAGGAACCAGAATTTACTTCTCTTCGCCTCGCTGTTTGGAGATTCTGAAGCCGTCCATTTCTCTGTCCTGAAATGCTAAGTCAATGCTGAAGTCTGGGCTTTATTGGACGCAGGCCACTCCAAATGGCCTCTCTTTCCTTCTTCATATAGAAATAACTCTCAATGACTTTACCATGCGGTCCTGGTGCTCTGATCCCTGCAGAGAGCATATCCATTGATGGACCAGGGGTCTTACTGGTGCTGTAGGCGCGGCGGTGGGGGGGAGAGGGGCAGAGTGTCAAAGGTCGTTGACTATGGTGACCAGGGAGCAGCGCTGGGATGGCGGAGTGCTGACAAGGGAGGCTGTCGGCAGCAGAGCGATGGGGACCTTGGCCACAGGGTCTTCTGCACGCAAGGCCCCAAATAGCCACATTGACATTGCGGCTTTTATGTTATGAGCCTGAAGGAGTTGGAGGCGCCATCTAGCATGACCTTAAATGAACTCCCTCGAGAGCAGCCGTCTTTGATCTCCTTCTGCTTTTGAGATGATGTCTCACGACGTGTGTTTTGCTTTCATTCATCCAAGTAAAACCGTACAGTGTCCATGCCAAGGAATGCCATTTATCCAGCATAGCGATAGTTCAGGCAGGCCATGAACTAATTTCAATGGTCAGCTGATCACAATCAGCTCACTGTCCAGCTGATCTCAGTGACCAGACTGCTCAGCTGATCACGGCAAAGCATAGGAGTGGCCAATCTAGTCAGGGCGTTTATATAAGCGTCTTTAGCCGACACTCATTCTTAGCGCTTCCTCCGCAAGCTTTTTTGCATCCCACCTCCTCCTGCAATGCTGTGTTTGACTTACTCGTCGTCATGGTGTCAATGTCACTCTGTTCTGTACCCTATGGGGGGTCTTTTTACTGCTCTCCCTGCCTTGGGCTTTCCACGTACGCGCATGGAAGGGATTTCCACGTACGCGCATGGAAGGGCAGGGAGCTCCAGGAACAGATCCACACCTCCAAATATAAATAACTATATATTTTCATTTTGGGGTTGCCGCCATAACCAAGACCTCGGGCTGAACTCGGCATGTCTGATATCTGATACCCTTCATTTTTTGACACTTCACAATCATCACGCGTGTTTCAGTGTCGCGTGTCGTTGCATGAACCAGTAACCATAGACTACATGGAGACTGCTTCTCTGGGCCATTTTGAACTCCTCTGTTGCTTACATCAACAGAGTGGAGCTGTGGAGCTCACAAATTGCACATTTTGCATACGCAAAAGAGAATGCCAGTGAGGGGCAGCTCGTGCCTCAAAGCGCCGCCATTTGACTTGCAAACACGTCTTTTGTCAACAGCTTGTACCGACTTCACTGCCCCGATATGATTCCAGGTCGTCCTAGCCACCGATTCTCCTTTTTTATTACTAGCCAGAATAGAAACAGAGTGATGTGTAGCCACTGTACACAGT
Source organism: Typhlichthys subterraneus (assembly GCA_027564835.1). Lineage (NCBI taxonomy): Eukaryota > Metazoa > Chordata > Actinopteri > Percopsiformes > Amblyopsidae > Typhlichthys > Typhlichthys subterraneus. Next base: position 4,632 of record JAODUH010004796.1, on the reverse strand, counting down.
AGTGTACCAACCCCCCATCCAAGCCATTATCCTGTATGTCTCAGTCAACAGACCATTAACAGTCTGCTGAGGCCAAATCCCTATTGTTTCCCCCGCCCATAGATCTGTACAAATATTGATCTTGTGTTGTCGGAGTGCCAGTCACAACATGCACGTACTGTATCTGACCGTAGTCAGTCTTTATTTGCTTGTCTGTTGTGATGTGGGCGTTGGGGTCGCAGTACTTTTTTAAAAAATTTTATTATACGGGGGATTAATAAAGGAACATCTTATCTTAAGGAACATCTAATCTTATCTTACATGTGTGGCCGTGTTCATCAGCTATAGCTATGGTTCCTCCCTCATCGTTGTGTTGAGCAATGCTGGTCCTCTAAACGCCAGGGCCTTCTGCGGCCTGGTGGCAGCAGCAGAACCAACCTGTGGCGGGGCCCGGGGGGAAGGTGTCTTCCTCCTGGGTGTGGTAGCAGCATGCCCCTCCAGTGCATTTGTGTCCCGGACCCTCGGGTGACTGGGGTCGCCACCCTGCACAGCGAGGCGACCCCATGGCTATTTATACGTTAACGCGCACTAATCACTGCAATGGGCGTGCAACGAGGCCACGCTGCGTTCAGCCTTCAGCGCTCGCACGTTTTTTGACGTCGAACACGGCGGTGTTTGCGACGTTTGCATACCCAGCCCTATTTATTTATTTATTTATTTATTTATTTATTTTCTGTTTAACACGCACGCAAATCACGGGTACACTGGGACTTTGCCCCTCTCCTCTCCTCCCTGCCCCCGAGGCAGAGTTCCCGGTGATGTACAGGCAGATTAGCCGGCTCATTTTCCCCTCTTTAAGAGCCGGAGAAGGAAAACAAACTCCCGTCATCTGGGGCTGTCGGACTGTGGGGACTTATAAGAAAATATGTATGAATGAACCCCCCCCCCCCCCCTCCCCGACTCCCGCCTTTGTGTTATTCCTTTCTGTCTTCCACTCCTTCCCCTCCCTCTCCCTAATTGAAATCCCCTCTGCCTGTCTCCTTCCAGTGAGAGAGATGCGGCCGTAACTGATACCTGCGGAGGGCCAATCCTCCCAGGGGAACCTCTTATTCTTTCACAGGGCACGCCAGGGTCCTGTTCCCAACATGTCACCAGCACGGCTCCCTTTACGCTGTGTGTGTGTGTGTGTGTGTGTGTGTGTGTGCGTGCGTGCGTGCGTGCGCTATGGGTGTGTCTTGCACCGCCAGTCATTCCCTGAACATATGCCCGTCTATTGTTTACGGCCCCATTTGGTTAACGCTAACACTGATGTCATGTCATTACCCCGCCTCTCTAGTCCAACTTCATTCACCTCTGCTCTCCAGGGGAGCGAGTAGTAATCGCACAGCTCCGAGGATATATATAGATGTATATCTGTGGGGGAGAGAGAGGGATGGGGGAGAGGGAGAGAGGGAGGATTGGCAGTGTGATGGCTCTTTAAGTCAGACACTGTTGTTAGGTGTTATGGTAGCAGCGGCAGTCTGTCAGCCAACCTCTACTGCCCCCATCAGGCCAGACAGAGGAGGTGCTGGACTTTTTGCATCAAGGGAGCTTCAGGGGGAGAAGGTGACCATTGAAGCTCAGACAAGCAAGAGCCCATACAATAGGGCCTTATGGTATAGCCACCGCTAGCGTGCAGAGAATACACAGAGAGCAGTGAAGCTTGGCAGCAGCCCTGGCAACTGATTACCAACAAGTTGTGTCCTTAAAGACAGCTTGCAGATTGTCAATCACTCTAAACGAGTATGTATTCCTATAAGCGTTCATGTCAAGTGACACCCAATGCTCGTGTTAGCACTCTAAACATGCTCTCCCCTTTAACAAAGTGTTACTGATACCCCATCCCCCCCCTCTCTCTCTCTCTCTCTCTCTCTGTATGTCTGAGGTGGAGAAGCAGACTCGGCCCATCAGCGGTGGTTAAAAAGATATGATAACGGCTAAGAGCTCCATGAGTTCACTACACTAGCTTTCCTCCAACCCTCAAACACCCACCCACCCACACGCACACACACGCACACTCACAGATACGGAGAACAACTTGAGAGAATCTGTTAGGACAGTGTGTGTAGGATCCATCCCACACACTCCGACGTCCCGGAGGAAACGCCATGCAAGCGGAGTGGCGTGACCTCCGACCCCTGGCGATGAAAGGCCGTCGTTGACAGATATAGTATACCTGTGAGAGTCCTCTGTGTTTGGCCTGAACCGCAGGGGTGGGGTGAGGTGGGCGGGGCCAGGGCAGGGCCCCCGGGTCCGGGCCAATGCACACATCCTCGTCCTCGTCCTGGTCTTGTGGGTGTTTTCACCGTGGGCAACCGGCTCAAGCGGCTTCGCCCTTACACAAACATGTGCATAACACGCACGCACGCACGCACGCGGGGCTGTGCGGATACACAAATACGGCCCGGTGTGCTGTGGCTCACTGCCAGGCCAGAGTGCAGCCAGGAGGGGCAGATGGGGTAAGAGGGGGCCGCCAGCGAGTGTAACCGGAGCTGGCTTAGGAATGCAGGGGGTGTTTTTGGAGGAGCAAAGGGGGGGAGAAGCAAGGGGGAAGGTTTAAGGGGGCGGGGTGGGTGATTAGGGGGTGACAGCTGAGTGCTGACCCCTGTATAATGACAAATCATCTGGCAGGTGTGTGGCTCCGAACCCCCCCTTTCCTCGTTCCCAGGCCAGGATTCCCTACTGCTGCCTGAATGCTAAAGGAAGACTTCCGGACATTGAGACTTGCTATCCAGCGGGCTCATGCCGGGCTTTGAGGAGCACCGGGGGTGCTTCTGCTGCGCATATAGCCGCCCTGTCTCTATTATCTGTTTTGATGCGCTCAAGGCAACCGTCTTAAGCTCCTTTTGTTTTAATAAACCAGTATAATGAGGCAGCTGCCCTTGGAGGTGGGAGCGGTATTAGATTTGACTTTGTAGTCGTCGTAATTTATTTCTTGTTGTCAAGTAAACAGAAAACAGGGTTTGTCTCCTATACGTCCCTGAAAGTCAACAAGCGTAAATCAGGATCCTTCCGTGCTGTAAATCCACGTGATGTCCTTGGGACTGGAGTGGTTGCTGTGCTGTGCTGTGCTGTGGGGGACAGGTGGTGATATGAGGGCTGGTCCCGGGTCAGATCTGAACCCTATGTGAAAGTTGTGGCACAGAGGGAGGAGGGAGATTGTAGAAGCAGCTGGACATGAACTCCATGTTCTGTTCGTGAATTGAACTGCACACTATAGACATTCATAGACAACCCTCCCCCTCTTGAACCTCGCTGTATGGCAACAAGAACAACAACAAGAAGTAATTTCTTCATGTACAGTATGAATGCAGCCAAACCGCATAATAACAATTGAGCATAGTTTAGGTCTGATTCAGTGCTGCCTAGTCTTTTGTGTCTGCTGTGGTCTGCATGTTGATTTAAACATCTGCTATTGGAATTTAAGTATTGTAACATTATGGGCATCTTTAACTTTTTTTTTTTTTTTTTCCATGACTGGGCTTCCCCCAGCGCTTAATTCCAGTTCTAGCCAACACATGGAGTCTAGACAGGGGGCCTGATATCTGTGTTGCGAAGCCCAAGACCTGAAGCTCCCAACCTCAATATCATTTCCCTAAAGAACTCGAAGGCCCTCAGTTCTGCTGCCGCATATCTGACTCAAACCCGCATTCCCAGCTGGAAACCGTGCGGAACCTGCCGGAACATTTTGCCACTTATCTTTTCAGTTTGAATTAGAGATGCGGTTCATGTGGCATTTTCCAGGCAACAGGAGCAGTTTTTTCAATCGGGAAAAATACAGTATTGTTATTAGCGTTAGCAGGAGATATTGCAGAGGTATTCAGGGTTCCCAATCCAAATGGAAAAATGTTGTCAGGTCTCAAGCATGCGTGACTGTTTTGAAACCAAATGAATAGATTGAGTATTAAGAGTAGTCATTAAGAAATAATGAATCTTTGCCTTAAGCATAGGGTAAGTCATTCTCAAGAATGCTTGCAAAAAATCATAAACACATCATATTTTTTGGGTGCTCCCTCAGAAACTCCGCCCCCACACATCGGAAACACATTGCCAAGGCTAGGATGTTGTTGCATGCGGTCTGCACCACTTTGTTTGTGTTGTTATTTATGGAGCCAGGACTGTGTAAAATAGCTGATATTTTTTTCAGCACGCACAGAGAATGATCAACTAGCAGACTGCAAGGTGATCATTTGTGAATTTGACAGCGTATTAGCATACTTGCTGTACCTTTTTAAGAACTTGTAATAACCCATATTAATAATTTGTACATTCAACTTCAGTGAGCCTCACACACTTTTATACCGTACCATTCAGTTGTCCCTTTCATCTGCCCAAGTCTGTTCCTGCTCCCCCATAGCGTCATAATGGACCAGTCCAAAGTGACCCATATTTACCCAATAATACAAGGCTTTGAAAAGGCACATATCGGGTTGCAGCTAATGCTTGAGTGGGGCCCAGAGAGTGAAAGATGTTACCGGCCGAAACGGGTTTGGTTTCAGGGCCCTGCGAACAAAAGACAGACCGGTCCTGAGAGAGGGAAGGAGGAGGGGGAGGGGGGGGGGGGGGGGGGGGGTTGGGGGTGAGTTTAATTTGTTATTTTTTTGTTTTTTAATA
>JAODUH010004795.1:0-10494 GCA_027564835.1 Typhlichthys subterraneus | reverse complement strand
ACTGTACCTGTTAGCATCCTGTAACAAGATGTCTACCTGCTCCTTAACACTGTACCTGTTAGCATCCTGTAACAAGACGTCTACCTGCTCCTTAACACTGTTCCTGTTAGCATCACTACTTAATACATCTCTAATATATACATAAATATTTATATTAGAGATTTGTCTAACTGATATTAAACATATCTTTTTCAAGTGAGATGTGGCCAAAAACATCAGCATACAATGTATACAGAATTTACAACATAAAAATATATAAAACAATTTAAACAAAAAATACATTTTAATAAAAAAAATGTAAATCAATAATATAAACATATGTAGGTTATTTAATGAATTTCATGTGCACATAGTCCAGTCTGTATGGACGTGTAAAGTATACACAGTGACGGGCGTGCGTTTAGCAGACTTCCTGAGGTCCATTAGGAAGGTTGTGACCTCTTGTGTAACGCATGAAACATCAGACATGAGGATTGGGGGGGGGGGGGGGATTTACTCCCAAGCCTTTAAACATTGTTAGGTCTGTAAGATCACTATTACAGCCACTGTGTGTGTGTGTGTTAGGCTTTGTATAAGCAAAAAAGGCTGTGTCTTAACATTTCATCTCAACATCCTTTAAGGCTTTCAACACATTACCTAAAAACACATTCACCCCCCTTTATACTGTTTATACTGGGTTCCCCCCCACTGACACTAGTGTGAGTGTGTGTGTGTGCATGCGCACGCATATTTAAAATTTCCGTTGACCCCAGCATGACTGTTCACAATGAAAGGTGTTTAGGTTAGGATTAACACACACACACACAGGTACAAAAGAGAGAATATGAAGAGTTAACGAGATAAAGAAAGTAGAAAAAAAATCAAATCTATGTCAAAAATTTGTTTTGATAGCACACACACGCACACACGTAGGCACGCACGCACACATCAGGGATTAATATTAATGTCTGACAGTGACTCAAACATGAGTCATTTATAAAGAAAATTACTAATATTAGCACCACTTTATGTCAATAGTAGCCTATATGCCAAACATGAGCCATGTGCAGCAATACTATGTGAGAACATTTGAACATGTTTATGACCTCCACAGTGACACAGAATGAACCATATGCATCGGCAGACCAAAACACCCTACAGGAACAGGAATTGAGATCATTGACGTACATCAGAACTCGGGGACTTCATGCGAATTGCTTGAACTAATTAAACTACAAAGTGACTTTCCTCTAAATGTTCCGGACAGGGATTCATGGGAAGACTGGAGACAAGACAAGGATGTGGTTTTCCCTCCAGTGCCAGAGCATTCTTCAGTCGGTATGCATGCTGTTCATTCTAAATGTGTGTATAGGTATAGTCGTTCTGGAGAGATGTTTCAACAGTAAACATACATAATAAAATAACCTACCATATTACATCAATGGGTGCTCTCTCAGAAGCTCCGACCCCCCTCATTGGAAACACATGTCCAAGACTGGGATAGTGTTGTGTGGTGCGGTCTGCACCACTTTGTTTCTGCTCCAATGTGCTGAGCCTGGGCTGAGTGGAAACACTGCAACTTCTCCAGAATGACTGACTATACCTTTAAACTTTCTAAAGCTGGTTGAGTCAGATTAAATGGAATGGTCCAGACATATTAAATAAAAATGTAAAGATATAAAAAGATTAAAAAATAATAGTAATAATAATGTAATAATAATAATAATAAGTATAATAATAATAATAATAATAATAATAGGAAATAAATAACTATAATAACTGACGGATGGCGTGGATTAGTGGGCATTTACAAACACACAATAATGTATTCATACAGTACGTTTACGTTTACAGTCAAGAGAAACTATTTCTTCACCATTCTTGAGTCAAACGCTCTCTCTCTCTCTCTCTCACTCACACACACACCAGAGACGTCTGTATCAAATCAAATCTAAATGGGTGATTCCTGTAACACTACAGGACACGCTAATGCGTTGGTGTTCACTGGGAATACTGTAACCTGGCTACCACACACACACACACACACAAGTCAGAGAAATAGTTGGCGAGGCCTGAAACTAATGAAATATCAGCGTAAATCACAGGAGAGGAGACGGAACACAAAGAGAAGAGAGGAGAAGAGAGGATAGGAGACAGGAGTGTGTGAACCCAAAACAGTGTTAGAGAGTGAAAGTCACACACACACACGCGCTCCAGTTGTTTCTGTAACCTTTGACCTCAGCCTGCCATCATGTAGGAAGTTAAGGAGTATGTTTGCTGTCTAATCCGTCTTCATTACACCCGTGTGTGTGTGTGTGTGTGGCAAAGATATACACGGCAGATGTAGTCACTGAATCACACACACACTTTATCTTTTACTATTGTTATGATCTGTATAATCATCTCTGTCCCCGTTAATACACCATCTGATTTACTCCTTTTACACACACACACACACACTCGCTCAAACACACACACACACACAGACACACACACACACGCTCACAGACACACAGGCAGTAGCAGGTGTGTGATCAGACGGGCAGCTATAGATAGCACACAGGAAGTGATGGTGGAAAGGTGTACAGCAACTTCCTGCTTTGGGCAACAGACAAGCAGAAATAGACCCACGAACAGAGAGACAATTTGCATGTCTCACTGTTTATTGGTCGTTGTTATTAACAACCAATAAATGTCTGGGTCACATATACACAATTGCTTCAATACAAGACGTAAAGCTTTTATTCGCACCTTTGCTCGCATAGAATGCTAATGAAGGCAAATATTGTCCGCTGTTAATTTAGCTTGTGTCCTTTAGGGTTCTCAAACGGTTTTGGGTTCTACCCTGGGCCTTACAGGGGAGGACATTTTCAGGGGGGAAGGACCTCGTCCTCCGCAGGGCCGCATCACGCCTCAAAATGCATTGTGAAGCAAAGCGTAGTGCTACGACTTTGTTGATGCGAGCGGTGTTCGCCACTGCGGAGCTCTACTGTATTGATTTGAGCTCAAAGTTAGCAAGAATAACTGACCATGCCTTTAAGCATTATGCTCAGAGATATTATATAAGACTAAGGACTTTGACATGCTTCCTATATATATTCTAAGATGGCATTGGAACTATTTGAAAATTATATTTTCTCAATTTAGCTATAGTTTTATCTTATCTTTACTTGATGATTTTGTCTGACCGGTATTTCTCCATGCTCGCTCACTGCAGTCACTTCACTAATAGTTATCATTTCAAGCTAACTAGCAGCTAAATGGTTTATGGTCAATGAGCCAAATGATTGGCTCGTTATCAGGATTCTAACGAGCCATTCATGTGAATCAGCTGTGTTAGAGCAGGGAGACATCTAAAACATGCAGGGCAGCGTTCCCCGAAGACCAGGGTTGGGAAACCCTGGTCTAAATAAATCAAAATAAACAATTAAAAGTTGTTTGTTAATTTTATTACTTCGTTTGTCATTTACATTGTATTAGTAGGACAACATTTGCATCATTAATACAACTTAAATATCATCAGCAGTGAGGGGCCGCCTCTGTTGGCTACCAGGGTTAGGGGTTCTATTCTCAGGGCAGAGCAAGGCACCGCCTCTTTATGGAGGTTCAACTCCAAACATCGCTCATTAAGGGTGTGACTTGTTAGTGATATCAGTGATGATTGACAGGGTGGGTGTCTAGTATCTACAGCCCAACGATGGCTTGGCCGGACCACAAAGGCATCTTCAGGCAGATTACCCAGATACCCCACTACACACACGCACGCACGCACCCACACACAACACACACACAGTTTTGACATTCATGCAGACGCACACACACAAATGCTCAAGCAGAAATGCATGTTTGCACTAAAACATAACCCACAACGCAAAAGTGTTTAAATATATTCTTTAAAGTAAGATATCCATTTATATTGTAGTTTCCCTTTTTAAGTTTAGAACAATGTTGCATGCACACACACCTTGGCAGAACACAATTGTGTGTTTGGCTCAAGAGACTTTGCTCAATATGACACGTCAGGGGTTGCCAGATCTCAGATATGATTTGACTTGCGCATTCCATTATTGAAGGTGGATTGCCTTGTTGAGCCTACACCCCACATTCAAGACTCCCTTTAAGATAGCATGACCCACCACTGTAGTGTAGGGGCAATGGGGTGATTACGCTGATCTGGCAACGTGGCACCAGTGAGGTCAGAATCCATGGAAGACGTTGACTCTGACACACACACACGCACGCGCACACGCACACACACACACACAGTTGTATTTGGAATGGAGAAAATAAAAGGTATGGGTGCCAACAGTCATTTGTTAGTGTGGTTAATGTCCCAGCCAAGTGAGCCAATGGGAACACACAGATCGAGTATTGGCCAATCGCCTTGTGAAAGAGAAGGGGGCGTGGCTATGGCCTCTAAGACCTATTCCAGAGGTAGAGTACTAATACTCTAGGTAACCGAAACACACCAGCTGGTTTCACTAACGAGCACACACACACACACACACACCAACTGACTATAGCCCTTGGCCAATCAGAGTGGTTTGCTGTAGGCGGGCGGGCCAATGAGCAGGGTCCGATGTGTGATACTGGGCCAATGGGGGAAGGGGAGAGGGGCAATGTGGGGGTCCTATGTGTGGTACTGGGCCAATGGGGGGAGGGGGGTCAAAGGAGGGCTTCCTATGTGTGGTACTGGGCGATGAGGTGGCGAAGCTGCTTGGCCACGGTGTCAATCAGCTTCTGACGATCCCTGTCTGTCTTCCTGAACTGAGCGAACATGTCTCTCTTCCTGCCTGGGTCTCTCATCCTGGGGGGGGGAGAAAGAGAGAACTTATGGAAGGAAGGCTCAATTTCCCTCCCTCTCTCTCGCACTGTTTACAAGCACCCTGATTCAACACCAGCAAAACACACAGACACACTCATGCATCATCAGTCTGACAAAAACGTAAACACAAAACTCACGCACTATTTTAAATATAGACACAGATTCTTGCTTGTGTATGTGTGTGTGTGTGTGTGTGTGTGTGCGTGCGTGTGCGCGCACGCGTGCATCTCTCTACGGTAATAGAGACTGATAGTCATCACAATGCATACGTGGATGCGGATGTTGCCATAACGATAGCATCTGCACAACGATAGAATCATCGTCACGGCGGCCGCACTGTTTATGTGCGATGATGTTTGTGTGTGTGTTGGTAAATTCCAGAGGACACAACAATAACATGCACAAACACATTACCACACAGACACACACAGCAATACCAATGTCTTTAATCACTCTACCCAAGCAGCCTCCAGAGGTTAGCACACTTAAATTGTTCATTGTTTAATTGATTTGATTCTGTACAGCACTTTGTAACTATGTTTTGAATCATGCAATATAAATATAAATTATTAGAGATTAGATTATTTTACATATATATAAAGAGGGATATAGCTACACGCCAACAGGGTGGTTAGCACGCCAGACAGACAGACAGACAGACAGACAGAGAGAGAGACATGTACTTCTCCAGTAGAACCAGGGCAGTGTGAGGGTTCACTCTCAGGTATTTGCAGTTGGGTCGACCGTAGTCTGCCAGGTAACTAGACCAGTCCCAGTACGTGAACAGGTCCAGCAGCTAGAAAGAGACAGAGAGAGAGACAGAGAGAGAGAGAGAGAGACAATGTTGATGTTGTGTTCTGGCCAAGATGTTGGTGCACAGACTGTATTTTGCTTTGACAACATTGTCAATGACAACATTGTCATTGTCAGAATTATAGTTCCACTTTAACTTTGATGCCACATTGAATTATACTGAATTCAGTTGATTGACAGGCAGGCAGGCAGACAGACAGAAAGACAGACAGACGAGAGACAGACAGGCAGGAAGAGGGAGAGAGACACAGATGAATCTATCGTTCATCATCTATCATTCTTTACTAGAAAGCTGACAAAGTAAAACGGAGAGTAGGAGATTTTTCATGTCATTCACCAAATTACCCATATTTCTACCTGTTGCATAACCTCGACCCCCCCCCCACACACACACACACACTCACACAGTGGCCCGGTGAACTCTGGGTAACACCAAACACTCACAGAGTAACACTCAGACAGAAACCAGATGTGTTAGAGAGAGTCAGACGATAAATATGGATACAGCAATGTGTGTGTGTGTGAGAGAGACACAGATACAGAGAGAGAGACAGAGAGAGAGAGACAGACAGACAGAGAAAGAAGAGAGAGAGAGAGAGAGAGAGAGAGAGAGAGAGAGACAGAATGACAAAGCGGCAGAGAGAGGATATGCTGATTAGATTAAACTTCTCTCTCATGGTTTCACCACAGGCTGACCCCAGGCTGACCCCAAGCTGACACACCGATTCCTGTATAAGTGCCACACACACACACACGCGCCTGCATGAACGAACAAACACCAATATTGTCACGCTATCAGAGAGCATCCATTGCAGAGGAAGAGAGATAGCAGATGAACTAGCGATAACTCACACACATCTACCTCTTCACCTCTCTCTGAACTTGTCCATCGCTCGTTCCCCTACGCTGCTATCCCCCCCCACACACACACTTTTCCTTCCATTCTTACACCGGTGGAAGAAAAACGTTTGCATGCCCGGTTTCTGCTCTCCGATTGGACGGCTGTTACGGGTCCTTGAAAGGTCATCTGCTTGTCACAGTTCAGAAGTTCAAAGGTCACCACAGACAGACATGACACTTTTAACAGTTTCACACCGGCTACCGGCTGTATGTAAGGCGTTAAAAGGCCCCTCCCCTCCACATACTGTGTAGGTTGCTGAGGTTACAGTTACAGGAAGCATTATAGTTCCACTTAAAGGTTCATTAACCAGAAGAAAATACTTGTAGTTAATGAACCTCACCAGATTAATCAATCTCTCTCTCACATATACACTATATTGCCCTCTGAATCATTGAATTCAGGGGTTCCAATCACTTCCATGGCCACATGTGTACAAAATCAAGCACCTAGGCATGCAGACTGCTTCTACAAACATTTGTGAAAGAATGGGTCTCTCTTAGGAGCGCACTGAATTCAAGCGTGGTACTGTGATAGGTTGCCACTAGGGATGGCACCGATACAATACTGAGGAAATCGGTCCGATACTGACTTAAATAGCTGGATCGGTATTGATGACAATTGGACAGTTGTAACCGATCCATGTGGCTGATCGAATTAAATTAATTTACACGCGTGGGCCTACTGTCAACAGCCATGTCTAACCTGCCCAGGCCACACTATCAGCAGCAGGTTTATAAAATGCATCTAAGTCCTAAAATAGAGACGGGCTGTCATTTACTTTGTAATCTAATTTAAAACTTAATTTAACACTGGAATAGGATCGGTAATCGGTATCATCTGATACCCAAAGTGCTGGTATCTGTATCGTATCGGGAATGACAAAACTGGACCTTGCCATCCCTAGTTGCTAGCTGTGCATTAAGTCCATTCGAGACATTTCCTCACTACTAAATATTCCCCGGTCAACAGTTAGTGGTATTATAACAAAGTGGAAGTGATTGGGAACAACAGCCATGAAGTGGTAGGCCACAATAACTCACAGAGCGGGGTCAGCGCATGCTGAGGCGCACAGTGCGCAGAAGTCGACAACTTTCTGCAGAGTCAATAGCTACAGATCTCCAGACATTGTGTGCCTTCGGATTAGCTCAAGAACAGTGCGTAGAGAGCTTCGTGGAAAGGGTTTCCTTTGCCGAGCAGCTGCATCCAAACCTTACATCACCTAGTGCAATGCAAAGTGTCGGATGCAGTGGTGTAAAGCACGTTGCCACTGGACACTAGAGCAGTGGAGAAGTGTTCTCAGGAGTGACGACTCACGCTTCTCTGTCTGGGCGGGCCAACTCCATATTAACCTCTACGGATTAAGAATGGGATGTCATTAACCTTCATGTGCATGTAAAGGCAGGCGTCCCAAAACCTTTTGGCAATATAGACAGTCACACAAAAGCCAACGGCCACTGGTGAAGTCATCGCGCAGTGCGTCCTGGAATTAAGACAAACTTAAATGTAAAAAATAAAGGTAAAGACAAATTGACGAAGCTCAAAAGAGTCAAAGATCACAGATTCAAAGCATCACTGTGGATCGGACACTGAAGAAACGTACAATGCCCCAGTAACCTTCTCCAACGGCGCCTCCCTGTCCAACATTGGCTCCCCCTCTCCCCCTCCCTCCCTCTCTCAATGCCAAATCTCTCTCTGGTCTGTCTGTCTTGAGACATTGGGGGTCTCACCTACAACCAAACACACACACTCACGCACACGCACACAGGAAGTGCTGTGCAGGTTGTAAATGGGTCAGAAGCGATAACACAAAACAATGACCTGAACGCTGCTGCCCCACACACACACACCGTGACCCCCTGCCTGAGCGGCAGCTGACCAACGGCCGGACGTCCTGCTCTTATCCAATCGGAGGGCGGCGTGGCCTTCTGTTGCCACGACCGCAGCCTGACCCGCCACTGTGGCGATAAGCCGACGGGGCCATAGACAGGACAGGAGGGTTACTGGGTGGTCAACACACACACACACAATCACTTTCACTCAAACATTCATCAGCCTGATAAACACACACACACACTGTAGTTTCATGAAGCACATAGTGTTTGTGTGTGTGTGCACGTGCACATTACCTTCAGGGGACCTCCAGAGTCCTCTGTGCACGCCCACACACACACACAAATGTACACACACAAGAGGAACTAGGCTACTAGTCACTTTCACTTAAACATTCATCAATCTGATAAGCACATACACACACACACACACACGCTCACATAAGAGGAACAAGCTACTAGTCACTTTCTTACAATCCCAATATGAAGTTGAGATCTGAGCTACACAAACACAACACAATTATTATCGTGTTGTGTTTGTCAGAATGAAAAGTAGCAATAAAGTGGTATGTATATATGTTATATATCCTAGGCTTGCTTGGGGGTGTTAAGCATACAAACTGGCTATTGCAAATAACCTGTTATATTTACATTGTAGAGTTAAAGTTGAATATTTGACTAATATTTACTTTAGACTACTACATGTTACCCTACCTAAAGTGAGACTATTTTCTAGATATGTTGATACATTTACAGAGCTCTTATTTTGAAATAGAAAAATACGTAGGCTATCCCCAGAATAGCCTAGAGCCAAACACCTTGTATGAGCTGACAGGTGAGAGACCAGTGAAACGAACACAGCTGTAGTTTAGACATTTAAATAAACCAATCAGGGATGATCGGTCATATTTTTCATGACCGATGACGACAACGCACAAATAAATGTGTGAATTAGACCTGTCACGATAACTTTTTTTGTTGGACGATTAATTGTCCAAGTAATAATCGCGATAAACAATATTATATTATATTATTATTAATGTCCACGATATTATTGTAATGTTGTCCAGATGGAGCAGTAACATAATCCAGTATTTTAGTTTGAAAGTGATGCAGTTCATATGTTTGGGAGTTCGTAGGCTATGTGGGTAAGCAGTGTGTTTTCTAAAGCGAACTCAAAATTGTTAAGAAACAGCAAAATGTCAACTAACTATAGTAATTTCAGGTTTGCAGCGACATATTCCATATTTTCTGTAGACCGGTAGATATTTTAACCAGCAGCAAAAAGATAGAGGTGAGTTCAGAATTGGCTCATGTTTGTGGCGAACATGTTTGCTTTGACCTTGAATGTTGAACTTTTTGTGTAAACATTCAAAACATATTAGATTGAAACTGTCACCCTTCGTCCAGCGTCAATGTGTGTTCGTTGAGAACTACCTCTTCAGTTTGCTGCGAACTCAAGCAAACGGAAAAATGTTTGCCAATTCTAAATGCACCTCTGTTCCGCTATTGTCTTGTGACATTAATTATTCCTTGTGATTATCTACACTAGTATCATTGCTTGGCAAAGTAGGTAGCCTACAAAACAAAGCAAATTAAACAAATGCCATATTTTTGCATTTATTCTTCTAGATGTAGTTGGATGGAATTATGCAGTCGGGAAAAACACTGTTACCTAAACAATTCAATATCCATTGGCCTTGAGGAACACGTATCAGCTGTGGCTGTCTGCTGTGTGTGAGAGAGAGAGAGAGAGAGAGAGAGAAAGAGAGAGAGAGAGAGAGAGAGAGCCACAGGAGCAGCGCAGCACTTTAACTCATGTCTCATGTCAGCAACACGTGTGTAAATACAGTATTATCGCGCTCAGAAAAATGATCGAGGTTATTTTCACATATCGCACAATAAGGCGATATAGTGATTATCATGACAGGCCTAGCATGAATTAATTAAAATATCACAACTTAATGAAATAGGCTGCGCGTCCCGACAAGGAGAGCATTTAGACTTCTGACTCTCTCCCATCATCTCATTCTCCTCTCCTCCATTCACACAGAAAGAGAGAGAGAGAGGGAGAGAGAGAGAGAGAGAGAGAGAGACAGAGAGAGAGAGAGAGAGAGAGAGAGAGAGAGAGAGAGAGAGAGAGAGAG
>JAODUH010004793.1:0-10494 GCA_027564835.1 Typhlichthys subterraneus | reverse complement strand
TATATATATATATATATATATATATATATAGTAAATATTGCACAGATATGTTTAATATCTACTGTTTTCTGCAGTAATTATATTCATATACAACATTGCTCACCACCAATGGAGTTACAATGAGTCATTGCTTTCCAGTAAATCTTCCCCTGGGAGTCAGATTTGACTATTAGTATGTAAAAGCAGTTAGTTCCACACTCCAAGAAATCATCTTTTTATATTCTGCATTTGAAACTTCATGAAATGAATTCATAAGTCAAATTGTATTAGCATTATTAGAATCATTAGAATAGTTTTCCTGTGTTTTGGTTTCTGGGTTGCATCTAGTTTCGCATTCCTTCCTTTGAATGTTGTACTGCACAATAGGCTACTGTATGTGAACTTGTGTGTAATGGGAGCAAACATATACAGTATAACCATGATACCGCTGTTTGGGGATACATCTATGTTTTGTTGTGTCATGCAGTTCCTATTGTGATACAAATGCGTGATTGGCCCAAAACATTGGCAAGGTGTGCCATTATACACAATCACAGAGGCATACACATTATAATACACGTACAAACACACACACACACTCACACTCACTCACTAGGAGAAGGGAGCAGGGATCTCCTTTGTGAGGGATTTGTCCACTCAGCATTTCTCCTCTGAGGCTGCTCGTGGAGGCATATGACACATCATTCAGATCGCCTACGACCTCTTGGTTGCAAGCCTGAGTATTTTGCTATTTAGTGCTTTTCCTGGAAACTAAGCGACGCAATATGACACAGGAAATGTGTATGTTTATCCACGCATCATCAGCTTCTATAGCAGTAGCGTGTGTACAGTATGTGTGTGTGTGTGTGCATTTGTTTGTGATGGGGGTATTTATTGTACATAAATATTTTTTATTTATTTATTTATTTAACCAATTTATGTGGATTATGTTCATGTAGCGTCAGTGTGTAGGTCTACTGTAAGTGTGTGTGCGCGTATGTGACGTGCATGTGTGTAGCAGTGCATGCGGGAGTATTTGAGCACAAAAGTCTTGCTTAAATTGATGAGCAGTGATAGATGTGACTTCACCATCTGGAAATCTAGTCTCTCTCTCTCTCTCTCTCTCTCTCTCTCTCTCTCTCCCGCCTGCCCGCTACCCCCCCCCCCCCCCCCCCCCGCATGGGACTGCTGACCCGGGATTCAACTCTTCAACTCCAGGAGAAGGTAGAGCAAGGGGGTGCTGCTGTCGTCGTCGGCGACGTGTTTGTCATCTTAACCAGAGACCAGAGAGTGTCAACGTCAGTTGGCGTTGCATCGTGAGGGTATAGGAGATTAGCATGACGCGCTAACAACACAACAGAGCTGCGCACCTGAACCCATTTCATGTGCACAGACACATGAAGGTAACTGCCAACTGGAAATGTCTTTTCTACCAGCATACAAAATAAAGCAAACATTACAAAACGTAGGGCTACCACATTATATATAGTAAAATTGATCAAACGTCAGTTCTCTGGAGGTATGGCTCCAATGCTAACAATAATGAACACTTAAATTGAGAATTGTTTCATTTCAAAGTCTGGAAGGTCTTTGAAACACCCGTGATGTGATTTTTAAAACCTGTATAGCTATTTTACAACCCATGATGTATCAAGCTAGTAGTAGTGGTTGGTTCAGATTGCTTTATTCAGAATACGATCGCTCTGTTCAGATTATAGTGGTGTTTGGCTCTGCCACCCATATAATGTGTTAGTGATAATGTATACAGTATGGCTCTGCCCCCCCACGCCACACACACACACACACACACTCTTCCCAGTGTCACCTACATGACATTGTTTCATGTGAGTGTCGCGTTTGTTTGTTTGTTTGTTCTTCATGCCAGAGATAGATGCTCACTGATCCATCATGATAAGGCCTGTGATGTCTGAAATAAGCCAGCAGTGTGGAGCTAGATAGCCGGAGCGAGTTCAAAGTTTTCCTCCCGCACTTTTGGTTGCCTTGTTGCCTATGCCTCTCTCTCTCTCTCTCCCTCTCTCTCTCTCTCTCTCTCTCTCTCTCTCTCTCTCTCTCTCTCCCTCTCTCTCCAACTTTCTCTCTCCTTTACATCTCTATGGACTATATTTCTCAAAGCACAGAGAGGCTTGACAGAAAGTGAGACTCGCCATTGCACTCACACACACGCACACACATGCACTCAGACAGACACACATACACACACACACAGACTTTGTTACTCTGTCTTCATATTAAGAGGAGAGCTCTTCTGAAAGTTCTCCTCTCCCAGAGGAGAGCTCCAGCATTCACTATAGGCCAATCTGGCTATTTTTTTTTTTTTTACCCCCTGTCCAAAGATTGATAGCCCCCATGGCCAATGGAACACATTCCAGCTTCACAAACAACAAATTATCTTCAAATGCAGACCTGACTACTCTGCCCTGGTAGAAACACAGGCGTCCCAGTGACCCGGGACATATTTTGTTTTTCTACACGCCCTCACGCTTCTCCGGACAGAGTGGGCTTCAAGGTGGAGCAACATAGTCACCTCTCTCTCTCTATCTCTCTCTTTCCCTCTCTATCTCTCTCCCCCTCTCTATCTCTTTCTCTTATAGTAATTGCCCCATCTCTCTCCTTCACACATAATGTTTTCATGGCTGTTTCTCAATATCATTCTGCTCTGCTGAAAGAAATACTTTTTTGTGCATGTATGTGTTATGTTACATTGTGGCTGTGCAGTGTAGCTGTTTTGCTTTTCATAACAATAAAGCGTTCATAAAGTGAATGCTTTGCGAGAGAGCATGCAGGTGAACAAAGGAGAAAGATATCTTTTGTGGTGAAAGTTGTTAACAGTAGCAGAAAGGATATGTAGCAACTACTGCCAAGAATGCAAGACAGAAGCATTCTGTGTGTGTGTGACCGTCTCATAAACAGAAATAAGACACTGATATAAAATAACAATGTTACAGCGATAGCCTTCACCTTTGCAGTTTGTCTAGGTCAGTGTTTCTTTAATTATTTTTTTGGAGTCATGGTCACTACACATTTGTTTTGCATGTAATGCACAAGATGTAATGGCAAGAGGATTTAAAACTTTACATTTTCAGTTTCATAACAGCTTCGCTAACATCTAAATGGTGTTTATGGATGTTTATGCCATTGTATTTTGATACAAAAATATATGTGCAGACTACATAAGTGCGACAATATGTCACAAATGAACACATTGTATGTGTGTGTACATTATGTGCAAATATTTACTTACTACGGCAAAACAATGCAATAACATTAATGAACACAAATGCACAAAAAATACTCGATTTTACAATATTACAATTTCCCTTGAGCCTAATAGACACATGCATGGATCCCCCAGGGGTCCGCAGACAAGCTTGAGAATCAGATACCTCCTCTTCCCCCACTAGGTATCACAGCACATACTGTGGCATTGAACCATTTAAAATACTGTAAGAACCTCAATTGACCTTTCCCAAGCCCCGCCCCTTTCATTCCTACCTAGTTACTGTAACAAGGTGGGACAAAACCCCATAGAAAGCTATTACAGCAAAACAGATATATGACGGAAAGTTCCGTCAGATTCTAAAAATGCTCAACTGTTATTGGAGGATAAGCAAAAAATGGGCGGGGCTTGGGAAACTTCAATTGAGGTTCTTACAGGCCTCATGTCCTCTGGAAAGCTGTCATTATCTGTGTGTGTGTGTGTGTGTGTGTGCAAAGCTATCATTTGTTTCGAAGGTTATGTGTGAAGCCATTGAGACGCAGATGGTTTCCCTGTTTCTATTGTGTGTGTGTGTGTGTGTGTGTGCGTGTGTGCACATCCTGAATACTCCCTTCTCTGTTATCTACTGATATGAAGAAGGAAGGCTTATTTATGCACATCTGGACACAGCATAAGCACTGTGCGATGGAGAGAGAGCATATTGTTGCACTGACCTGATGCAATGTTATGGATTCCTACACTTTGGCTGCTAATTGAACTACTTTGAATATGTTTTGCAACTGTCAAGCCAATTAAGGCTTGGTTCCTTTTGATCTAACACCAACTAGGTTGCTGTTCGTGTGTATGCTTATATCCAGTATGTGTCAGCCATGGCTCTGACCTTCAAATGGACAATGTTCTTTGTTAGAGGGATTTTAAAATGTCACAACCCTCAAAAACTGTTTTATCATGGTGAAAATTGGCCTAAACCTTAAGTTTTGCAACATTTCAGGCCAAGAGTACAGGTAAATATATCGGTTTAAAGGGTGCCCGTGGTAGCTTATATATATTTACAGTAACATTAAAGTTAAATACATAATCAAGATAGTACAGTATATTCATTTATCTACTTTCTGAACACCAGACGTAAAAAAATTAAAATAAGTAGAACCATTGCCTAATCTGTTCATTCATCTCAAAACACTGCAAGAGATGTCAGGACAGGTGTAGACTCATTTTTAAAGAAACTATCATCTTTAGTGTAACCGTTCAGTGAACTACAGCTTTCGTCTCGCACAACACACGTCACCAAAACAATTATTTTCTTCGGCTTGTGGATTGTGGCGCTCATGACACTTACACGACACAGGGCTAGTAGTCTTACTAATTACATATTTTTACTGTCTTACTTACATATTTCCACACTTCAATAAATGCAAGACAAACTGAGACTTTCTTGACTCAAAGAATTTTCTTTTAAATAGTCAAACATCATATGTGTGCTTCATGTCACAAAGCAAACGGGATCTAAAAATAATTTTATTCTCGCCGTTGACTACCATAAATATTTCCCATAATGGGTAAATAGGTCCCATAATGCGGAAGTGACTTCGGCTCTCTATTCCACTGAATGTAAGCTCTCATCTAGCCATCCTGATCTCACAAGCTCCAGTTTAATTTTGCTTTGAGAATCAGTCTGGAAAGCCTCGGAATCATTTTGAATATGTCCGAGTAGCATCTGAACTTTCCAATCAGCGTTGTGTTGATAGCTATATGGGCGTGGTTTAGGCGTGCCGACAGTGAAAACAACCAGATGGTTCATCCAATCAACTGACAAGTATTTTACAGACATTCACAAACAGTTTCAATGTATGGCTCTCCAGATGGACTTGTGACAACAATTCCTCTGGCATGTCAGGTTAACTCTCATCAGCAACACACTGATAAGGAAGCTGATGTCAGGATGCTTTCTACAAAAATATCAACTGTTCCTGAGTAAACTATATTAGCCTACTCTGATGTTGAAAGGGGAATCTCTAACCACATTCTTTTAAAAATATTGTTCTGCCATTTAATTTAATTAACAATGACTGTATCGGATAAATAGATGCCTCAAAGGATATTATGCAGCACAATGCAGGGTGTCATGGGGTTACAGTATAATATCAGGGTCCCAAAAGGTTTGATATTAATTTATTCATAGCATACTGTACGAATCAATGAGAAACATAGGTAGAGAGATGGTGAGAGAGAGAGAGAGAGAGAGAGAGAGAGAGAGAGAGAGAGAGACTGTCACGCTGGCGTCCCGCGGCGTGGCTGCGCCCTCTGGTCGGGCGCGCTCTCGCGCGCCGTCCCCGGAGTTCTAATAGCCGTTCTTCGACAGGTGGCAATCAGGGCCTCCCACACCTGATCCTTGTTCGTTGATTGTTCCCCTTCATATACTGTGCGTTTTGTGTTTACCCCTTGCGGGTTATTGTTTTGTCACACAGCTAAGGCTAGTTTGTTTCAGTTTATGTTGTACCTGTATAGTTCTGTATTAAACCCTTTTTACTTTCTACCACCTTTGTCTAGCCCACTTTGTCACAGAGAGGGGGGTGGAGTATGAACACAACTGGTACTACCAGCTTCAGTAATTTTTCTGTAATCCATTCTAGTATCCAGACAACCTTGAAACACACATACTGTAAACACACACACACACATGCACACACACATACTGTAGGTGAAAAAAGGGTTAAAGAAATATCTGCTGACAGTTGGAATTCAGAGTGGGCTTGCAGTGGAGGATTTATACGCAGTACCTAGAGACCCACATGAAGACATTAATACAATGAAAAGCAACAAAAATGTCTAGCGTAATTTTTCATTCTTTCAATAATAAAACGTTCAGTTTGGTCTAGGAGTATAAGATATTTTGGTATCAGGTGTTATATTACCTAAACGGATATTGTGTTTTTGAGTAAAACATCTGCATATCATATACATTTTATAACTGTTTAAAATGTATTTTAGATATGTCTGCATATTACTTTGCTTGTACAGAATTGTTTGGTCCAAATCACATGCCAAAATGCGCAGATGAGCTTTCTCAGAGACAAAAGGGGACGCAGAGAGAGTAAAGACTAGTGAGAGAAAGATGCAGACACACAGAAATGAGTCGGAGAGACACAGATGTTGGCTAGCCACCCGTTTTAGCAGGCGGTTTGAAGTAAGTTATGTTTTGGTCGCTCCAGAAAATTCTTCAAAGATACTATCTCTCTGTCTCGAAGCAAACAAATGAGGGAACAGCCCCCAAGTCCGTATTTTTTCCGTTTGGAGTTCAACATGGCAGCAAATCATCGCTCTCTCCAAATCACAGCTGAATTCATGCAGCTGAAGTTACAAACATGATTTACTACACATCTGAAAATGGATAAAAATCTGAAAGACCAGAGATGTGATACTTTTAATTTGTGCTATTTTGCAACCCATTTTGGTACAGCCATTCAATTTATAGAGGTGGGAGGGTTATCTTAAGTTAAAGGTGCAGTCAGCGATTGTATGCTAATACACCCTTTGTCAAATTCAGCTAATATGTAATTTCAAAGAAAAAGATATAAAGCAGCAGAATAAAGCTCAAGCCCGTGCCAAGTCATATTTTCAAGGGCCTTGAAAATATGACTGAGAAGCCCCATTATGTCTGAGAAGCCCGATCAAAAGAAATGTAACAAACCAGTCAAGGGCATGCCAGTTTGAGTTGGTGGCTGTGGTGATGGAGGTTGTGGAGACAAGTTGCTCCCCCCAGCCCCAACACACACACAAACACTACGCAAAAGGTACACGCACTGCATTAGTTTTGTCTTCTCTCTCCGCATCTGCAATATTCACACTGGCTCCAGGCTCTGCTGACTGAACAAGAACGCCATACTAATCTCATCCCTGTCACCTGCTCTTAATAAAGCACAGCCAGTCAGCCATCCAGGCCAGTGGACAGTCTGCAAAGTAGCTAACAGGGAGTGAGAATTGGTCAGATGACATTTCTGGCACGGAAACTAATAAAAAAGAAACGTCTGGTAAGAGATAAAAACGAAAACTGAAACAGTTTGTGTGTGTGTGTGTGTTGTTAGGTTCACTGGCTGGTCATTTGAAAGTGTTTTACAATGGAAACTTGATTCTTTGCCTTTGTATACGCTATATATTTCACAATAAAATGCACACCCTACAATAAACTACCAACATAAAATATGTGTATGTTATTAAATATAGTTCAGCTGCATGTTCAATAGATTATTGATGCTAATGTAATAATGTTGTTTCATTTTAAAGTGACAAAGTAAAGCAATGAACATATTCAAGTCTTCTCAAATTCCATTTCTAGGGGACAACATACAGTAATTATTGCAGATGTACAGTATATCAATATATCTTGGAATGTACTGTATATTGAAAAATATGCAGTTTCTGTTGTTTGTGTGCCTTGTGTGTGTCTCTTAATTTGTTTAGTATGCATGCATGGTAAGTTGACCTGTGTATGCTGCATCAATGTGTGTGTGTGTGTGGGGGGGGATAGTGTGTTATTAGGCTTTTTATAATAAACTTTATATATACTGTATATAATATATAAACAGGCACCCTCTGGTGGACAGGTGTGTTCACTGCAGGATGCAGTTAACTAAACACATATGGGAAGCGGTCCATTTAAACAGTTTAGAAAAGTCCAGGCAAAAATACTTGGCAGGTGATTGAATGAACTGAGGGCGATTGTCTAGCACTGCTGGTTAACATCACACCTAAACTACGCTCGTATAGCTGTCACTACAGCCCTGATTGGTCAGATCCATTTGGGCGTGGACTCGAGCACGATTTCAGGCTGTCCATGGATGTATGGTCTACATCCATGGTCCTGACCGATTCTTGCGGCAATGTTAAACGGAAGCTTTCGAGATCAGGATGGTCGAGGCTAGGAGTAGGGTTGGGTAAGGAAAGGGGGGGTAAGTGGGACTTCTGGCTAAATTCCATGGCCTCCTGGTGAAATGCGGCCTCTCAGCACCACTCACCATGATGAACTAACTCACACATTCCCGTGTTCTAATAATGAATGGTCTGACACAGAATGATGATGGTGAGGTAAAGGTTTAATCATCAAGTTTGATAATAGATTATTTTGATGGTGTGAAATTGTGTTATGGGAACTAGACTAGCTTGTAGGAAATGCAATCAAGATGAACACATCACAAAGTCCTATACATGGACATAATATAATATTAAAAACACAACAAATTGTTCACACAGTGTTAAGTGTTCTTGAGAACTATTACATTATGTGTTTATTTTCTTTCCACAAGAACTCCTTTGAAAAACACTGAGACCTATTTCTAGTGCAGCATGTTGGTTTTGGAGAATGGCCCAATCTCACTTCCGACAGGAAAAATGTATGTTCATCACCAAAGACAGTTGGAGAGATGGAAATGGATAAATAGATACAAACACAGAATGAGAAAAGGTTTAATACGGCCACGGTGGCACTGGGCAGTAGGACAGGAACTCCACTTCTGATCTGAATCTGATGACCTCTGACCTCATTTTTCCCGCATTTTGACAGGTCATTAACGGTTGAACTGAACATAATCAATCTAGCGCTAACAGATTACCTATCAACTCTTTGCATTATTGCCTCCCTCCAAATTGTTATTTAAAAACAAAAGCAGTGTATCAATCATTTTATCAACCAGTTATCAAAACAATAAAATGCTTAAACCAACAGTTGAATTATTAAAATAGATTCTAGATGGTAAAAAGTATTAACTGGTACACTAAATAAACATATTTACAGAGAAAAATGTTTACCAGTTAACAAAATCCTGTGGAGAGCAAATAAACTCTAAGGAAACAATTACAGACAGGCACCACAGGAAATGAGTAAATCAACGCAATGACCACTGCATTGTAAATCAGTGTTTAGAGCAGAGCATCTAAAGTTGTAAACAAGAATGTTAACGTAGTCAGTTTAGCTTTAGATAGAGAAGTGACATCTGAATTTAAAATGTAAAAGGATGGTTAAATTGGATGGTTAAATAATCAGTAAAACAGTGTGGTAGGCAATATAATGTAGGCCATGTAATCGCTGGATGCATAAAAAACAACAGCATTATAACTTGTTTCACTTAGTGTCATTACACATGACACTTTGTGACATTACTATTATATATTACCATAACAAACATCCTTTTTATTTCTCTCACCAGTTTATAACTATGCAGAATTATTAATATTCTCTTAATTGTATTTGCAAAAATACAATGGCTTGTGGTGTTAAAATATTCTACAGTATTTAATAAATATTAATGTAAAAATATACATACAGTACAGGTATAGCTCTATTTATACAGAGTCCTATGACCCTCCCAACATATCTGTGGTCACCCAGACGTGTCCCCTAAAACAGAGGCCACACAGAGATGGAAACTGACACTAGCTGCACTAATGGAACCAAAATAGAGAGGGTGATCCATCTATGTCTCTGTTGCTGCCCTATCAAAACAAGGTCCAGTTGAGTTGTATCTGAGCGGTTAATGGCCACTGACTTGAGTATCTGGTTAATGAGTGGGATTACTGGTTCATTTTAAAAGCAGCTTGGCCATCCGTTGCCCACACAGCACTACACACATGCTATGATTGTCGCAGCACGCACCTTTACCAAACACATCTGTCTAAGAAGGATTAATATTTACACAAGGCACTGCAATATACTACAGTAGAAGACCCAAGCACAGCACCATCTACTGGACAGATTTGTTTTTTTCAATTAACAGATTGCAAACTGAAAGACAAGTGAAAGGGCATTATGAGGGCCCAAAATAGACAAGTTCAGTGAGATACAGGATTCAAAAGGGGCAGTGTGCAGGCATTGTATATTGTGTGTACACAATGTACACAAAGTACTTTGACCTTTAAACCATTTAACAGCCTTAAGTATCTGAACTTGGTAACTAAATACATTTGTAGAATAATGGACCTGAGCCTGTCCTTCTCAGATTTAGTGTGTGTTTGTGTGTGTGAAGGAGAGGAAGAGAGAGAGAGAGAGAGAGAGAGAGAGAGGGGAGAGAAGGAGCCACAACATATAGGGATAAAGTGAATTTAGTTGGCATAACAATTATATAAGGACAGAGAAAGAAAAATATAGAGATATACTGTATATAGAGAGATAAATACAAAGGTTGACAGAAAGCATCCACATATAGAATATACTGTATATAGAGAGATAAATACAAAGGTTGACAGAAAGCATCCACATATAGAATATACTGTATATAGAGAGA
>JAODUH010004792.1:0-10494 GCA_027564835.1 Typhlichthys subterraneus | reverse complement strand
TGGGAGACCCTACTAGGAGCACAAGGCTCCAGACAACACAGCTCTCAGGATCATAGGGACACACAAACCTCTCCACCACGATAAGTTGATGGTTCCCGGAGAGGTGTGTTAATATCAAGATTTAAATAATATTATAATGTTAATGTAGACTTGCATACACTTTTCTTTATTGTTTAAAACAACAACAATGTTTTCAATATCAGCAGTCTCATCCACATACAGTACATACAGACTAAATGTTTCTTTATAATCATGTATTCATAATAATATCAATAAAAAGAGAGTAGACATTTATGTTTGAATTAGTGATTGTTTGTTTACAGGTTGTTCAGGTATGGATGTCCTAGTCACCAATCAGATTAATGCATTGAATGGCACCACAGTCAAGATCTCCTGCATATTCACCTCCTGTTACAAGATGGATGCCTCCAAGTTTGCCATGAACTGGACCTATCAAAATAACTTCAACGATACAGAAGAGATGGTAAGAGACCTGAGCTCCGTTTCCCAATAGCAGTGCTCTTCAGATGGTTTAATGTTGCACGTTACCTCAAGAGTCTGTTAGCTACGACAGACTTGGACTGTTTCTAGAAGCAGCACGTAACTTTCTCATTAATAATGCATCTTTAGCTGCATGTTACGGGAGCTGTCCAAGGTAGCATACTATCTTATCTAAATAAATTTGAAGAATGTAAATACATGTTGATTAGGTGTATTTCATTCACTGAGATTGATAATGTAACTAAACATAATGTTATTATTTACATTATACTATATAACTGAAAGAAATATTTAATTGAATTAACTTAAAATCATGGAAAGTATTTCCACATAAATATATGGCTTTCTTTCAGCATTAAAAAATTATCTTGATGTTACTTGATATACAAGGGTTGGTTTGAATTTATATAATATCATTGGTTAAACTTTAATGACTAGGATTGATGCAACTTAATTTACATTTGTTTATACCTGAATAAATAAGGTTGGTTTTATTTGATTTAGTTACTTTAAATATTACATACACCTTGCAAAAATAACGAACCAAAAATAAACGCTTATTCTGGTAGAACTATGTTGATCCAACATAATTCCAACCAAACCGTGCCCTGGCCCTCCTCTTTCAAGTGTGGCGTACTCACACTTGGCCCAGTTAAACCGTGCTTGATCTTGTTTGACCCCAAAGTGCGGTTTGTTAGACTAGTGTGATTGCTCCATACCGTGCCCGCCGCCCGGGCGTTGTCTACGGCAGAAATGCAATGTTTATTGGAAATTAGGGCAGACGAGAGTATTCATGAGCAACTGGATACAACACACAAGAACTATCTACTTACTCATGGGTATCAATGAACCACGTGAGCAGTGTTGGATAAAACTGAAAAAAATGCGTGCTCATTATCTGAAGGTACGGGATGCTGGTAGCTCGTCGGACATCAAGGACATATTCCAGTGGAATGATTATGTGGACAAAATAATTTGCAGTAAGTGTGCTCTGGCCCTGAATGTTAACTGCAGTGTGAGTGCAGGCCAGCGGGGGAGTGGGGAGGCGGGACAATCGTGCTCGGGAACGATTCAAGGCAACTGGGCCTAGTGTGGGTAAGCCCTTAGTCACACTTTACATTTTATTAGTAAAGCCGACGATGTCAGCTCTCAAATGCTTTTTATTTTATGTATTTATCTGCTACAGAGTTTGAGAAATGTTTTTATTAGTAAAATAGTAAAATATCAAATTCTTTCATTAAACCAACAGGATTTAGGGAGTCAATTTTACCCAAACCCTTAGCCCTTAATGAAGTTAATGTAGAGGCCAATTTACCATGGTGTAAATATATTGTAAATAGTGTTCATCCAGCATTTATTTGCTGTTGCTTTTAGCCTGTTGAGGGAGGCGCTGTTGTTCACAAACATTCCTGTTACGGTGGAATAACGAGTGGTCCAGAGCCCTTGTTAATCAACGACGAATTTAACGTGGCACATAAACAACGATGCTATCGGGAAACGCGCCGATAGAGTAACGTACAGTAGCACTTAATTACGTGCATCTTAATATCATGGTAGCTCTTCGGGAAACAGTGCCCTATTCTTTCTTATAAGTTACCACATAAAGTATGTGGTACCATCTTACTGGTCTTGGTTATTAAGTTAAACTTAATAACAACACTAAATATTATGTTTCAAACATGAATTTGTCTTTGTACTGGTTTATGCATTGGCTGGAAAAAGGCTGCACACACGAAGCAAAAAGTCTGTACATTAACCTACTGGTCTCTGCCTTCCTTGGCAGTGACAAACCTGTCTAAAATAATTTCTGTAAATTCAGCAGGAAAACAATGAAAAGAAAGTGAACAGAATCCACAAAGTGCAGGTTCAAAGTCGAATTGAAGTTTTGAATTTCCTTTCTTTCTTTCTTCCTTTTTTTTGTAGTTCTTCGAATAGCTATTTGAGGCTGGCTCCAAAAACGGGTCAATGCATAGACCCTGATGTTAAACTGTCCAACCTTATAGCAGAAATAAACATGTTTACAGCCTGGTAGCTGGTTTCCCAGTTCATAACAACTGTAAGGGGGTGAAGAACATGTTTTGCATTGGCAGCGCACGTTCAATGTTGGGGCGGAGCTTCCAAAAGAGCACTAAATTTGTTTTGTTGAGTTATGTTGAGTTGACTATATCAATAATCTTTCCCCAGCATCGCTTACTTCACCATTAAATTCTGACGCTTACAATTGGCAACAAAAAACAAAATAACAGACATATGCTCACATGGCCATAAACAATAATGTACCAGTACCTACTTCCATTGACTTCTAGACAGCAAAACATTTGGGTGTACAAACAAACCCTGATGTCTGTCTGTCTGTCTGTCTCTGTCTCTCTCTCTCTCTCTCTCTCTCTCTCTCTCTCTCTAGTTTATGACATACTACAGTAAGAAGGGCATGGTACCTTTGCGTTCAGACCGCTTTGGGGAACGGGTCATGTTTGCTGGGAACCTGGACAAGAATGAACTGTCTATCACCTTATCAGTTGTTCAGCTGGAGGATGAGGGTGTATACAACTGCTATGTGAGAAACCCCCCAGACCGCATCCAGGGACATGGCATCATATTTCTCAACGTGGTGACTGAACGTAAGATCCTCAACAGACAATAATACCTTTCATATTGTTTAATTCGTTCCGCTTTGAACATACTTTTACCCAAAGGGTTTTGAACTTATCTGAAACTGAAACCCAAAGACCTGACAGATTGCTATGAACTGGGTTTCAGACCCACTTTCAATATAATATGAGTTATGCATTGGGTTTAACATTGTGATCTGACTAAACAGGACCCGGTCTCATGCTGATCATAAGCACAAGAATGTGGATGTACCAAGAAATCTGTTGTCTAGAAAAAGTGCTCTCAGTAATTTTGCATAAGGATAAAGATCCATTATGGGAATCTAGGAAAAACCTCCTAGTTATCTACATTTACCCAATGTGTTAATAAAAAGAAAAGTAATACACTTACCTAAACTGTTACAATTATGAAATGTGTAGCCATGGTGAGATCAAGCTTTATAGCCCCCAAAAAGCCACAGGTCGGTCTGCATTAAGCGAAACAGTAAGAGGAAAGAGAAAAAAACTAAGAGAAAATTCAATAAAAAAAAACAGGCTAGTTAACATAGTATCAAAACTTCCATTTATTTAAAAATAAATATTAATTATATATTTGTACTTATTATTTTATAACATTCTAAACTGTTGCTCACCTAAACTATGTTATGGAAATTTTAGTTCAGCTCATTGATCACATTGTATATAATCTGTAAGCACAAAGGTGAACATGTTTAACTGGCAATGTTGTCTATTAATTACAAAACACAAAGAGCTTTTTCTAAACAAATACACCCAGTTATACAATCAGATATAGTGCCTTAATTTTTCATGAACAGATTACATTAATTTATTAAAATCCTATTTAAACAATGGCTATCATCATGCAGCACAACTATAATTGTACTGTATAATGTATAATGTGCAAGTTTCATGGACTTTCCATTTCTAGTTTCAATGTTATAACCGTAGATGTCGGAGTAGGTAGGAGCGCATTTTAATAAATATAAGTATTTGTACTTGGTTACTTTCGACTGAAATTACATTCTCTTACTTTTCTCTTTGCTATAGTTCCTCCACCTCGAGATTCGACCATCGCAGTGGCAATTGGGGCCTCAGTGGGAGGAGCCCTAGCCCTACTGATCCTATCCATGGTTGTGGTGAAGTGTCTCCGTCGACAAAGGAAACAGGAACTGATTTCTGAAGAAAAGATGGAGGAAGAAGGGAAACTGGAGGCAGGGTGTGTGGCAGAGGAGGGCACCAAGTAAGAATTCTGCTTTATAACCTGGTCATTTTGTATAATTTTAGATAGGTATATTGAAATACTCAAAGGTAGCCAGTGTTTGTTTAAAAACGTGACATATTAAAATGCTACAGCATTGTCAAGGCATTCTCAAGGCATCTTGAAAAAAGTGAAAAAGTGGCTTCAATGAATGTCAATGGTCAAAGTGAGATTGTTGCTTCTAGTTATTATATAGTTCTATGGTTAAATTACAGGAAGAGAAGCATTAGGAAACATCAAGTATCAAATTGATGTCATGAGAATATTATTGAAGAGACCAAGACGGTGTAGTGCAAGTGAGATGTTTGGGGCTGCAGGAGTAAATACTTTTAATTCTGTATAAAGAAATATTTTTATTTAATCAAGAAATAAATTTGCCACATTAAGGAATCTTAAAATGGAATCAACTTGAGCTTATCCAATGGTTTAGCTCTATACGATACCATTCCCAGTTGTTGAAACATTGGTACAGTTGTCTCCATGTAGGACACTGTTTACATAGTGTTACTGTTAACACTAAAATATATATATTTAAAAAAATGTTTAATGTATTATTCTAATTCTATATAATGTATGTAGATGTTTGCCTCTCTACCTTGATTTACCTTGATCAACCAACACTGTAGATTCATGTCAGATATAAATGCAGTGGGTCAAAAGATAGAGCAGCGTAGCCACAGACGGATTACTAAAGGCAAGGTTAGTCATTCTCGAGAACGCTTGGTAACCTAGAGCTCAAAATAAAACAATATCCCTCCCTCCCTCCCTTCCGTTGCCCTACGCATCGAAACACTCACTGTGAAGTACTACTACGGATTTGTTGATGTCAGTGGTGTTCGCCGCGATATTAATGATTTTATATGTATATTCTATACAAGGCTGTGTAGAAGTATCAGATTATGTTTTCAACACGCACAGTACTGTAAATAATAAAAATGTGAGGGGATATTAGGTGAATTTCAATTTCAGGTCAAAGGTGTATTAGCTTACAATTAGCTTGCAATAGCTGACTATACTTTTAACAGTTAGGCTACTGGTCACAGACCATATTCAAATGATATCTAGAGTTAATACAGGCCGCAATTGGCCCCTTTCTGAGGGCCCTAGGCACGTGCCCAGCAGGCCCGTGAGGTAAAAAAAAAGCAGCTGAAACGGTTGTTACGGTTGTTATGGGAAACACCAGGTCTCAATACGCTGCTTGTGATTGGTCAACTGTCAAAAAAGCAGATGACGTAGGGCGTTTTCTTCTGAGAAGTTGAACTTTTCTCAACTGAAGAAGAATCCCAGAGCTG
Organism: Typhlichthys subterraneus; assembly: GCA_027564835.1. NCBI lineage: Eukaryota > Metazoa > Chordata > Actinopteri > Percopsiformes > Amblyopsidae > Typhlichthys > Typhlichthys subterraneus. Next base: position 4,831 of record JAODUH010004792.1, on the reverse strand, counting down.
CTGAAAAAGGCGCCTGCGGCAGCATTTCACTTCAGCTTTGTGTTCAGGACCCTGTTCTTTTAAAAACACGGTCCGCTCCATAGGGTTATAATGTAGAAAAGATGCCGAAAGCTTCCAAAAAGAAATTAAGTCCGAACACGTCCTAACGTTACCAAAAGATTACATTTGGGACGTAATCAGAACAACTGGAACAGTAGAAACGGTTGGAAACTGCAACGCTTAGCTAGGATACCAACTTCTTTTTTAACTCAGAACGAGCTATGGGAGAAGTCTTGTCACATTGTTAAATTAAATCAGCTGCTGTTCAGTTATTGTTATGTAAGCTAGCCTCCGGTAGCCTACCCAGTTGTCTATGTGGGGAGCCGTTTCTACTTGTCTTTATTTGCCGGTAGGCTACAGTCTATTAAATGGGGAAATGACAAAGCAATTAAAAATGATGGTACTGTGGCATTTCTGTGGGGACGGGACATTCATAGAAAGTTTAGGGAACTTATTTTTTCTAACTGGGATGGCAGTTTCTGTTGATAAGCAGTCGCTCCCACACGCACAAGCTAAAGTTGCCACTGTGTAGTTCTAGCTTTATGGCTACAGTATTTTTCATTATAAAAATAACAAAAATTCTCAAATGCATGCCAATCACCTCTACTAACCACTCTTTCTATTGTTTACTTTTTTACGGACAACCATTGATTTTCCTCAAATGGTTGAGAGTTAACCTTGTAAACACTTTTCTATTGATAGACAGCTATAATTGGGTTTTCTGCTTGAACCAGTGGCCTGTGGACCAGTCATCTAACTTTCTGGTAAATAACTGCCATGTGAACTGCCATGTGAACTGCCCTTGAAGTTTATCATATTCTCAGGTGTAATAGTAGGGATATCACAGTTAGAACTTATTGCAGTACATTACTAAAATTTGTTTTAGGTCCATTTTATTTAGGTATTATTGTATTGGTTGCTTCACAAATTTAGTCTATAATGGTGCAGTGGAACCGTAATTTCCCGACTATTAACCGCACCGTATATTAACCACAGGTCAGTATTTTATGTAATTTTTAAATAAAAACTTGTCTATTAACCGCACCCGTGTATTAACCTCAGTTTATGCAACGTTACGTCATCGGGTTGGAGGCATTTGTATATTTAAAAATAAAAGTTGGACACGAACCACTTCAATATACCGGTATACGCTAGCTAGGCTACGTACTTTATGGTAGGTTACTATTGTTTGCTACTGTGTTATTAACAAGCCAAGTCGCCAACAAACAGCATGGCTAAAAAAATGGTGTTATTAATATATATCTGTGCCTGCAGGAGATACGTGAACATGCTTAAGTTATGTGTATTTTGTGCAGCTTCCTACTCAAAGTCTATTCAACTGCCAAGGATTTACCTGGATTTCACACAAAAAAGGCCATTTTATTTTCCTTTTCTGTTATTCATTTATTTCCAAATTCAGTTTGGGTTGCTAGCGGTGGCCAGGTAGCATATCATTAGTCAGTAGGTAATACAATTAATAAAAAACCACACAAAATGATGTTCCTTTTCTGTTCAGAATTTATTTACAAATTCAGTTCAGTTTGCGACCACCCCGCCGGGCATTAGTCAGTAGGCTACCAGCAGGTAAAAAGCAACGATGCAGTTTTCAGAGAAGTAGGCTGCATAATCTTGCCAGATTAAAGCGAATCGTGAGTTTGCCGTGTTCATAGATTGTATTCTCTCTGATCCGTTTCTCCGTGCATCTCAAATTGACCGGGCTGCTTCCTTCCGGGTACCACTTTCTATCCGGCAATCACTCTTTGTCATGACACCTGCAATATGGAATATTGTATGCATTATCAGACCACGAGCATATTCCAGAACAAGCGACATAAAACCTAATTCCTGCACAAGTTTCGTACATATTTTGAAATGCTGCTCCATAATGTATGTAGATCCAAGAGGGCACAGAGACATGTTGTGGACTAATCTTCCACCACGCGAGGGCCTGGACCAACCTATGGATGCAACACGCTGGTGGGCTGCGGGCCAGCTCTCAACATGCACCGCACGGTCACCTTTTAGCAGCATGCTAAAGAAAATGTAATACAACCGTGTGGACAGCTTTCATTGGATTTCATTTAATGTTGTAGCCTACATGTTACCGCACAGACTAGCCTACACTTTCACCGATACGGTAGCCGAAAGTTGGTATTAATTTTAAAACGATGTAAGAAAATATGGGGGTAGATTTCTATCAATATCATTCAAGCGCAAAAGTATAATCCACACGTATTTTTACCATTCACTGTCAAGCTTTGTGTGTGGCGAGGGACTCAAGTGCAGAGACAGACAGGCAGACAGCAGAGAGGTGGTACAAGGCTTCTTTAATAATGCTCAACACAGGTTAACACCATACACGGTTGCCTGCTCCCTGTACGTGGACAAACGAATGGTGTTGGGAGAGTAGGGGAGGCAGACTGACGTGGCCGTACCTCAGCATGTACCCGGGCAGTAGCTGGACGAGACGGGTACACTGCAGCGGACGAACGAGGCGAGGCGACAGGCAGGACAAAGGGTTTCCTTCTTTCAATAGGGTTGCTGGTAAGTGCTTCAAGTATTTGAGATGCGACAAACTGGCACCAGCTGATGGGGTTGCGTGGAATAGGAAACCTCGCACCGGAAAGGAGAAAGCCGCGTTGCGGCGTGGAGGAAATTGCCAGGGCACATTCCTGCGTGAGGAGTAATCACGGCGCTGAGGACGGTCCAGGGGCGCTGTCCAGTGCTGATACACCCGACCGGCGCTGTCCAGCGCGGGCGCGGTCGCGAACCGTGACATTCACAAGGACACACCTCTCAGTTTGCATGCATAGGTATAATCCACAAACGTGTTTTTGTAATCCACACGCAAACTTCTCTGAATATGTGTGCATAGGTATAATCCACATACGTGTTTTTGCTATATTCATGCATGCACTTTATATTTTCAGATATGTTAACAATATTCACGTTTATAAATCAAAAGCTTAGCTTGCGATCTGGCGAATCTGCATTTGTGAATAGAAGGACACGCTTGCACTTCCTATATTTACGCATGTAATTTTGAGAGCAATATTTCACAGTTTGGTCCATCTGAACCCAACCGTAAAACTGCCTGATTTGCAAACTTAAAGTTTCTTCTTCTGCGCTAATGGCCAATGCAGGCTCACCAGCACCATGATGTGGCCACAAATGTACATTACACCAGCTACTTAAGTAAACACCTGCAATTAATTTCAATGACTTGACGATCGATTCACAGCGCTAAACGAGAGAAGAAAAGTTTCGTCCACAATTATGAGGGTGAGTAATTAAATACACTCTAAGAAAATTCTGTAAAAATACAGGACAATGTCCCATGTTAATATGACAGAAATTTCCCTTTTAATCTTTTACAGGTATAATACCTGTATTTTTGAAATGCACATTGCGTTGTGTTGTTTTATTTGGAGCTAGTTGTTCAATTTTGACTGACATGTCTACTGTTTAAAGTTTCAAAGAAGCTGTCAATTTGAGGGCTATTTAAATTTCTGAAAGTATTGTATACAACATTGCGTTGTATTAACGTTAGTATCGGTAGTACCTTTTTATATTTTAGACTTTAGTGAATGTCAGACAGACGCTAGTGCTACGGTGGCCCAAGTTTATCTTAAATTTAGGCTGTCAATCTGCCGTCTGTTTCCACCATGGTTTCCCGCAATAGTTGCAAAAGGACCTGCTAGTTTAATTAATATAGCCGGTACCGGTAACCATTTTAACCAAAAGTTATCATCGCAGCATGCGTAATTCAAGTTCAAGAACGTATTTGTACGGTATATTATTTTGGTGGATCTTTGATGATCATTCTGCATTTTGCTGTAGTGACTTTGTAGTGTATGAAATGCAAGTTTATGAAATGTCTTTCTGTGTATGGGGCATAGCGCCTTCAAAGTTCTCCGGTAACAGTATCGTATACTATTAAATAATTTGTGCCTGGTGTACTATGGTTAAGCAGTCTTACAGTTATGTTGGCTTGTAATATATGTGAGTTTAAATGTGTCTCATTGACCTTAAGCACTGCAGAACACACAGGCATGTCAACAATGCATTTTTTGTATGAAGCCATATAGATTGTGAAAGAAGGTTTTCCTCATTTAACTGAGAGAGTATAACACTGTGGTTAATGTCATCAAACCAATCTGACAGCTATTAATTACTATCAAAAAAATTATTAATTATTATCAAATTATATAAAAATTTATATTTTGGATAAAATTATTCGATTTTTTTTTCGCTTTAATAAGTCCAAATCACATATAATTTTATGCGTAATAATGCGTAGGTTAAAATGCAGTAATTTATTTTAGTGGTATTGTAAAAGATAAAAAGTTATTTATAAAAATGTGAATTAAACAATGTTAACTAAAAAACGATTTTTTTCTTTCGCTTTAATAAGTCTGACTCACATATCATTTTATGTGTAATAATGCGTAGGTTAAAATGCTGTAATTTATTTAAGTGGTATTGTAAAAGATAAAAAGATATTTATGATCACGGTCTGTCGGGGGTTTGACCAGGTTTTGACAAGTCAAATGATGGGGATCACAGAGGTGCGAAACTCACAGACGTTTGAATGGGTATGCTGCGACTGTTAAAGAGATGTTATTTATTTTCATGGTTAGCCTAAAAGATAAAAAGAACATTTTACAGCATTATTTTGTAATTTATTTGAAATACAGTATTTATTTGGCAACTAGAGTTGCCAATAAAGTTCTGTAGATAACCCAAAAGCCAGGCTGTTACTGTAAAATTATTTTACAGTAGAACATTGCAA
>JAODUH010004791.1:0-10495 GCA_027564835.1 Typhlichthys subterraneus | reverse complement strand
GACAAGAGAGAGAAGGAGAGAGAGAGAAGAGGGAGAGAGAGAGAGAGAGAGGGAGAGAGAGAGAGAAGAGGGAGAGAGAGAGAGAGAGAGAGAGAGAGGGAGAGAGAGAGAGTAGAGGGAGAGAGAGAGAGAGAGAGAGAGAGGGAGAAGAGAGAGAGAGGCATAGAGTGGGGGATGACGGGGGAGGATTTAATGTTACTGAGAGCCGCGAGAGGGAAGAGAGGACCGAGTGAGGGGGAGGCTAAAGAGCTCCAGTCCGCGCACACGGAAAAAAAAATACGACAAAAATGCAGTTGCCGCGGCAACGCTTCAGCCCGACGCCCAGCAAATTGCGGGGAGTTGGGCAAAACAATTGCTAAATAACCACCTTCCCACCCACCTGCACCATCACCAGCCTCCACAGATAAAACCAAAGTTGTCCTCATCTTATGGAGTAAGTCTAAAGGGACACATTTGTGTCCTGCGGCGGGGGGAAAAAACAACAAAATAAATAAATAAATAAATAAATGAATAAATAAATAAACAGATGAATGGACACAGGTCTACACAAAAAAAAATAAAAAAACGAAAAGGGAAAATCAACCCCTTAAACCGCAGCAGCTCCTCTGTGACATGTCTGCTGTGCCTCGACAACCGGCGTCTGCATGTTTACGCCGCGGCCCCGCTGTCCGCGTCAGTGACTGATGGGTGTGGAGAAGCAAAGACTGTTGGCTGTTCTCCGAGCTCAGTGTCTCTCGGGTCGTGGAGGAACGGCCCTGCGGCGACGGTGGAGGAGGGGGCCTTCCGGTGTTCCTCTTATCGTTCCCTCTGAAGTGGAGCATCCATCTTCGGAATTGAAATGTCTGCTTGGCTGACCTACACCTGAAACCGATGTGCGGGCACATGATGTGTATTTATAGATGATGGGTGTGGCCAGGATGGTACGGGGGTGGGTGGCGAAGGGGTCCCCACTGAGCAATGGCTTGTGGAGACATCTCAAGATAGGCTCTCCTAGCAGTGTAGTTATGAGCGTCGTTAACCCGTCATGCCAATAATTAAAATCGGTGAAGTGTAAAACCTCAAGTCAAGTAATGGCTTTATTAAGCTATCAATGAATTTGCTTCTGAAAGTCCAACATGAATGCTTTATTCAGCAACGAGGCTTACAAAATAAACGTTATCACTCATGTCCTATGTGGCATAGCCCACAATTTATTCCACTTAACATGGCTCTCTCACTCTCAGTCTCTCTCTCACTCTCACTTTCTCTGTCTCTCTTTATCTGTAGCCTGCAAATGACTCACATTCTCCTCTGGGGGTCAGTACCCGCCATATGATGGAGTCTCTCTCTCTCTCTCTCTCTCTCTCTCTCTCTCTCTCTCTCTCTCTCTCTCTCTGATTAATTTTACTTTAATACCAAGCACCATTTTCTTGCTGTTTGCTTTGCTAATTGTTGTTTAGCTATTGTTGTTATAATTATTTTTATACTGTTCAATCCTGCCGTTGTAATGTCTCATGAACGCACACACGCCCATACACATACAAAAGAAATGACACACGCTGACAATCTGAGAGGTAGTCCAGGTCCAGTTACAGCAGATTATTGATCGAGAGGGGTCAAGGAGGGTGTATTGGCCGTGGTATTGACCGTTTCTGGGCAGAAACATGATCTGGTGAGGAAACGAGAGCCGGTCTCCCTGCTCCCATTGGTCTGGAAGCCAAGGAGTCTTTCAGGAAGTTCACAAGTCACACACACACACACACACGCACACACACACACACACAGTAATCCGAAGCACACATTGTGAAAGTAAATGAGAGATTGTGTGTGTGTGCGTGTGTGTGTGCGTGTGTGCGTGTGTGTGTGTGTGCGTGTGTGTGTGTGTTGATAGGCGAAGGTCATTGTAATTGGTTGGCTTTAAGCAGCAGGCTGTGAGTCTGTGACAATAGAGCTGTTGAATTATTGAGAACATAATGAAGTGTCCTTGGGGTAGCAGGCAAAACACAATGCACTCTCCCAAAAAAGATTTTCCTTAAATGTTTTTCCCCCCAAATTAATCATATCTCTAAATGCGCCCCCACCCCGCCACACACAACAGAGAGGTGAGACAAAGTATCCATTCTTTCTCTTCAAACGGCTGTGAATTCTTTTCTGTATTCATAAAGTGTTCACATGCAAAATTAATCCACACCAAAAAGGTTAAACAGTACCTATTCTGCTAAGTATTGCTGCGCGTTCAAAACAGGCAGCTATTTAGGTGATAGTGTGCACCTTTAACGTAGTTCAGTTGTCATTTAGGAATGGTCTATGCAATGTCTTAAGTGGAATTATTATATTATTGGTCAAGTATGGGCTTTCAATGGATTCCGTGGTCAATTACTGCCTGCGTTGGACTGGCTATTGAAGTGTGTGCACACTCACACACACAAACATGCACACACGCAGGCAAGCACACACGCACGCGTGCATACGGGGCAAATCCAATTTCACAGCCATCACTGAACAATTTGGCCACAGTCACTCAGTTTAGCTGACAACACACAGATATTGGCTGTGATCACTGGTGCTGCTAATTTCATTTTAAAAGCGAAACAAATAATTCGCAAATTTTGACTTTTCAATTGAAATCTGTCTCCTACCAATGAAGTAGGAGTAAATCTGAAATTACACGGGAACAGAAAACCGTCACACAGAATAAGTGTGTACAGTATGTGTGTGCGTATTCGTGTATGTATGTGTGTGTGCGTGTGTGTTTGTGTGTTCGCCTACATATCTGTCTTTTGACTGACACAAGTGCTGTCTGGCCCAGCTAACCCCGAAGAAGAAATAGATTTGGGAGTAATTAAAACGGTGTGTGTCTGGACACAGGCCAGCTTCATGTTCTATTCATGCAGATTAATACATATTTGCCATTGCCTGTGGGGGTTGAAAGGCATCTGCCCGTTCCATTAAACATTCATGAGCAGTCAGGACTCACAAAGAGAGAGGGAGAGAGAGAGAGAGAGAGAGAGAGAGAGAGAGAGAGAGAGAGAGAGTGAGAGACAGACTGGCGGAAATGTTGTAGTGGGCGCCTGGCCATATCAGACCATACATCTTAATAGGAAGGATTAAACTCAACTAACTTGGGGGGGTTATTTCAACACATTTTGGTTTGTTATCATTTAAAGGTACAGTAAGGAGTTTATAGTCTCCCCCCGTGTTTTGGTTTGCTGCATTAATGTATATCCCAGTTCACTCTTGTGTTATTAAATATGTGTGTGTGTGTGTGTGTGTGTGTGTGTGTGCGTGCGTGTGTGCACGTGTGTGTGTGTGTGTGTGTGCGTGTGCGTGTGCTGTTCTCGCGTGCATGTGTGCATGTGTGTATGAATGCGTGCCTACATGCATGTGTGTCTGTGTGTGTGTGTGTGTGTGTGTGTGTGTGTGTGTGTGTGTGTGTGTGACCTCCAGGTGGGTGGGGCCTGTGGGGTCAGTGGGCGTCATGCAGCAGCGAGTGCGGAGGCGGGGTTCAGACGCGGAGCCGAATCTGTCAATCACCCCCGGAGGCGTACTTGTGCCAGGGCATTTTAGAGGAGGGGAGACCCTGCAACGCCCAGGCCTGCACCGGTGGTGAGCACGGCCCTCCCTGCGTGTGCGTGTGCGTGTGCGTGTGCGTGTGCGTGTGGTCATGTGTGTCAGCACTTGTGTGTGTTTTGTGTGTTGATATGCTTTGCTTTCTCACATTGTCAGTGTCCGTCTGGTGTTTCACGTGATCCAAACGCAGAGAGTGCATGTTGGAATGGGGACTTTGATCGATGAAGGACCACTAGCGATAACATGGTCAACCATTTGATCAGACCATGCATGCAAATTGTGTCCTAATGCGGAATACACACATGCACGCACACACACACACACACACACACACACACACAATTACACAGACAAGCAGCCATTTTAGTTTTTTATCTGAATTGTGGCAAACGTATTAAAACGTATTAAAAGGTAATTTTCCTGCTGTATAGGCTTCACACGCATGCACACACAGCTGTAAACACAAAAGGCTGCACACACAACAACACCATTCAAAAAGTCCCAAGTTTGGCTGATGCTATTCTGGGTGACCAATCACGTCGCGGTTGTATCCCAGATAATAACCCAACCCCTGACCGAAGCTGCTACGGTTCTAACCCCTCCCCCCCCCCATCCCCTTCCTGGCCTTGCTCCGCCCCCTTTAGGCAAAGGCCGTTCTCTGTCTCGCAGCCAGTCGCTCCGATCAGTCGACAGCCGCAAGCGCGACGAGACGGACAAGACGCGCGGCGGACAGCCAAACTCCCAGACAGGTAAGACAACAGGGACCCCCCCTCCAGCATCAGTCACTACCGCAGCTTGGGTGACCACAGTTACCATGGTTACAGCATCACACAGCCACAATTGCAAAACTGCAGTATACACAGAAATCAAAACAACAACAACAACGACATGAACAAACCTACAAACGCCATCATCACATCTTTCAAAATCTCCTAAATGGTCGTGTGTCCGCAACGGACAAATTCCAACATGGACCCTGATTGAATCTGGTGCCACTTTAATGTGAAGTCGGAACAGGAGAAACTAAAGATTGTAAACGAAGCCCATGCCCCCCCACCACCCCCCTCTCTCTCTCTCTCTCTCTCTCTCTGTACGTGTCTGACTGAGTAGCTTGGGTCAGTTCAACCAATCAGATTCCAGCATATCCTGCTTAGTGCTGCACTCCTTGTTTACCTATTGGGTCCCAGAGATGATTGACATATCCCAGGCCAGTGGCATTCACTTCACCTGTGGAAGTGAATGACGTGGATATGGAATCAGACGTTCCAGATCCGACCACCCCCACCTCCCCCCTTCCTCCCCAAACACCCCCCTCGTATATACAGCGGCACCTCCCTCTTCTCCTGCAGATGCCCTCTTCTCGCATGCTAATTAGCTTTGGGCCGCTCCCCCCCCCCCCATCCCCCCACTCCCACCCCCACCCAGTAGAGGGCTCCAGCGAGTGGTCGTCATGGAGCCCGTGCTCGGCCACGTGCGGCGAGGGTTCGCAGAGCCGCACACGCCTGTGCGTGTCGACGTCGTACACCACGCAGTGCAGCGGGCCGCTGCGCGAGCAGAGGAACTGCAACAGCTCCGCCCTCTGTCCAGGTAAGCCCCGCCCAGAATGAGACCCCGCCCCCCTGCCTTCCTTCCTCTCTAACCCGGCTTCGCCCGCTTTCCTCACTATTTGCGTACGGGACCCGAAGGCGTCCATGAGCCCCTGACAATATCTCCGCTAATCTTGCCAATTGGATCTGTTTGTGTGTGTGTGTGTGTGTGTGTGTGTGTGTGTGCGTGTGTGCGTGTGTGTGTGTGTGTGTTTACAGTTTTTTTTTACCACTTTGACCCAAAATTCACAACCTTGGTGTAATTTTTCACAAGTCTAGGTACAAAAATCAGAACTGATGACGTTTTTACAACTCTAACACATTTTCCAATTGCTTGGATATAATACACATAAACCTCAAGATCATTCGTTCATTGAATTCAGATCACACGTTCAATATCATACAACTTAACGTCAAAGTATTACCATTTCAAAATGCAATTAAAACATTACATTTGAGAGTCATTTCATGATATCAATCTAACTATCAATTGATAGAACTGCTCAAAACGATAAGTAACTGTTGCATTACTAATTACCAATGTAAAGATAGTAGTTTTATGGAAACTGACACACAACATTCCAAGTTTAGATCATAAAAGTTTTAGGATAAAGAGATCAATTGGCACCAATTGCAGTGGAACATGAACCAACTACAATCTATGAATCTAATATTTCATTCTCATTATTTAAAGTTTCAGACACTCTTTCTATGGTCCCATGTACTGTAACACTTATCCAGAGCATGTTTTGAGATTTGACAGTCACATTACTGCATGTATGCAGGCCCTTGATTATTGATTTGACATTATGTTACAAGTATTTACAGTTTTGAAATGAGTGGTCTCCACCTGCAACACATCGTGGGTAATATTGTAACATGGAGCTGGCAGGTGATCCAGGTCACAACAGAGGTCAAGCAGTAGGAGGAGGAAGATGAAGATGATGTGGCGGTCAAAGGAATTGCAGGGGACAAGCACCCCTTCTGAGAGGTGGTTGTGGGCCTCGTCATACTGTATAAGGGCTTATGACATGGATGACACATACAATCATATCCCAGCAGACCAGTGTCAGGCCTGCATTCACATACCAAGATGCTACAGTATTGGCTAATAAAAACAAATATTGTAATGTGGCAGAAGCTTTACTGCTGTAGTTTTCATTATTTTAGTTTTGATTGAAAAAAAAAAGACAAAACGAAACAAACTTTATTGTATTTCATAAAAATATTTTTTAATTTTATTTAATGATTCCAATGTCTCTGTTTGTAGTATTTGCTCTACTAGTCATTATACAGTGGTGAATTTATGTGTAGTACTATAAAAGACCTGTATCACATATTTTGTACTACAATATTTAATGATTGTACAAACAGCTACACAATGATCCCATAGGCACATTGTGTGTCTGTGATCTAAACTAATGTTCCAATGAATAAAGCTGCAATTTGAACCAATGATCCTGCAAGTGCACAGATTCTTTAAAGATATGATAGCACAAGCCTGTGTTACAAGTGGTTGCCGTTTTATGTTTAGTGTCTAGAGTTGTAAAAAATTACACAAAGGTTGTGAATTTTGGGGCTTAAAGTGGTAAAAAAAAATTATAAATGTGTGTGCGTGTGTGTGTGTTTGAATGTGTAAGCATGTGTGCATGTGTGTGCATGTATGTGTGTGTGTGTGTGTGTGCGTGTGTGTACGTATGTTTATTTGTGTGTTTGATTGTTTGTGTGTGTGTTTGAATCTGTAAGCATGTGGGCATGTGTGTGTGCGTGTGTGTGTGTGTTTATTTGTATATATGTGTGTGTGTGTGTGTTTTATTGTGTGTATGTGTGTGTGCATGTGTGCGTCCAAGACCCCGCTTGCTCCCATAGTTGAAGCAGGCGCCTGCTTTATGATTGGTCCTTTCGTTCTCTGCGTAAACATCAATTGTTATGTAGCTCCGCCCACCTTTACTCCTCAGTCAAGGTAACTCAAAAGTATTGTGTTGCTGCATCCATACCCAGCTGATCTATACTGTAGCATTTAACACTAAAAAAGATTACTTCAGTCAGTGGGGGTATTTGCGTTTTCGATGCCCCCATCCTTCCCTCTTAATGAAAAATGTAATTAAAGATCTATCAGCAATGTGCATTCTCACATTAGCTATAGCTATATAGCTAAAAGGTAAGGACGGTGGAATCAGGGCCTTTGTTTGTGGCTGTGTGTCGTGAAGGGTCCCTGTGTCCTTCTGTCTATAAATCATACCCTAGCCGCTCTGATTGCAGTGCACGGCATCTGGGAAGAGTGGTCGCCATGGAGCCTGTGCTCGTCCACGTGCGGGCGTGGCGAGAGAGAGCGCACGCGCTCGTGCAAGCCACCGCTGTACGGGGGGGAGGACTGTCCCGGACCCTCCCAGCAGAAGAAGTTCTGCAACATCGCCGTTTGTCCAGGTGACCGTCATAATGCATTCATTAACTTGCACCGCAGGTTAGTGGGTAATAACATTTGGAGTCAGCGATTGTAAGCTAGCCCTCGCTAGCTGTTTGTGCTGTGTGCGTGCTTGAAACAAATAATAAGGTTCTACCAGAGCCATGGAAAGAACAGAGTTGCGCTATCTCCGTTCACTCCAATGGACCGTTTCTTCACAGCAATGGCGGATCGTGGAGCCCTAAAATAGTTCCCGGAAGTTAGCCTAAATACTAAAAGTACCATATACATTTTATTTTAAACTAATTACCAAAAAATTAAGTTATATATCTGTATATATATATATACAGTATATATTCAAACTGCCCACCAAGCACTTCCGGGAACTATTTTAGCCTGTCCATGAACCATGTTACCGTTGACAATTTAGAACTTCCGTTGGCATAACTCTGTTATTTCCATGGCTCTGGGTTCTACTACACGCCGCCCTAGCTCTGTATATGGGAACATAAACATATTAAAAAAGCGTAATGGATTCTTTTTCCTGACTGGTCCGGCAAGGCTACCTTACCTGTCAATCACATTACACACACACACACACACACACACACACAAAATAAGTTGGTTCGATGGTTTTATCCTCCTAATAATTTTCCAAAAAAAAAACTACAACAACAACCAAAACCATTATGAAGCAATATTCGTCTGCATACATAGTAAAAGGCCGTGTTGTGTCCACTCGGTCTCAGTGGACGGGAAATGGAACGAGTGGTCCAACTGGACGCCCTGTTCCGCAACCTGCTCCAACGGAACCATGCAGCGGACCCGTGAGTGTAACGGGCCCTCGTACGGAGGCAGGGAATGCCAGGGAGACTGGCTGGAGACGGTGGAGTGTTACCTTGGCGACTGTCCAGGTAGTATTTTGGAAGTGTGTGTGTGTGTGTGGTGGGGGGGAGGGGGAGGAGAGAGACACAGAGAGAGAGAGAGGGAGAGAGGAAGGGCTGGTGGGTGAAATTGTGTCTTTTGTTGTTCATTTTTATCAGGATATGCTGACTGAATCTAAACGAAGCCCATGCCTAAAGAACTGCCTGGGCTGGAAAAGGAATTCCTGTCATGCACAGCGATTCTAAATGCTTTGAGCAGTTATCCAAAGAATCTGCTGCAGACGAAGAGTCAACTGGATTCTATCGATTGTTGACTTTGCGGGGTGAATCGATCTCTAAAAAACCAAATGGAATAAGAAACCTCAGGGCAGAGGGAGACTTGATGCCTGTATTTGATGCTGCGTGATTGGGTGTTTTATGTGAGAAATTCACATGGCTAGGAGGGAAATATAGTTTTGTTGCACTGTGGTTCTCAAAGTGTGGGTCAGTGTCTTCTAAGGGATCATGTAGGACAACAGAGGCAGAATAGTCTAGTGCAGAGGTCTTCAACGCTTTTCAAGCACAGGACGCCTTGGCTGTTAGAAACATGGCACAGGGACCCCCTACCTCACAGTCAACAATGTGTCCCTATGGTGGCATGTTTAAAAGCATTTTGTAATGGTCTATACAATGCTCGACCATTAAAATAATTATTGACAGATTGTTATATTTACAGCTAGGTTGTAGATATGTTAATGTATATTTTCTGAAATTTGTTTTGGGTCAAATCATTTGGAGGACCCCCTGCAGCACCTCTGAGGATCCCCTAGGGGTCCTGGACCGCCTGTTGAAGACCTCTGGTCCAGTGTTTGACTTCTCATCCTGGCACATGGGCTAGCATTTTATAGCAAGCTCTCTAACCTCTACCTGCTCCGTTTAACCTGTAGACTACTTAACTGTTATGTCACTCCGGATAAAAGTGTCTGCTAAATAAACTGGCTGGGCCATGCAATATTCATGGCCCTCACTTTTTAATAATTAATAATAATATTAAATATACATTGACATTTAGCTGCATATAGAGTTTTTAGCAGAAGCTTTTATCTAAAGCACCTTATATTTAGTATGTGTTGCTAGATTGAACAGATTAATTAATCTAGCTGTATGATTAGTGCTGTCAACGACGTGACTACTTGTGTGTATGGGGGTCGACCATTTACAAACCCCGAACGCTCAAAATCTTAACGTGACCTGTGCCGCCATCGACGTCACGTGTTTTTCATCTTCTTCTGTGGTAAGTGGACGGGAAGTGGCAGCCGTGGTCGCTGTGGGCGAGCTGTTCGCAGACGTGCGGCGGTGGCAGCCAGCAGAGACAGAGGGAATGCTATGGCCCCTTCTTCGGGGGCCAGCTATGCCCCGGGAGCCAGGAAGAAGTCCGCGTCTGCAACGAGAAGAAATGCCCCGGTCAGTTCACGAGTATATACTATATAATACCTCGCCCTATATGTATGCTGACAGAAAGCTACTTTGCTGAAAATTGTTTCCGTGCGTAGCTGGCTTGAAGGTAGTCTGGCAGAGCCAGCCTTTACTTATGTAAAGTCTAGGACACAGCGCAGTGTCAAGCTCCGCCTACTTGACAGGAGAGGTATTTTGATTTACATGCACGACAACCAATCACATAACTCAATGACCAAGCTGGACGTTAAACTTACACTAATGAATCCGTTCGGAAAATTGTCTAGCTGGTTTTTTGCAGGTCTTATAAATCTGTTAGATAAGTAGGCTATGGTTGATGCTTAAAATAAATGAACTAAATAAACTGAAATTAGTGAATAAAGCACTATACTACAGTCGCACCAGAATTACATTCTTAATGAATGACAATGCAGCCAATGAAAATAGACTTCCTCACGTCCTCAAGTGCTGTCAAGCTTACATGGGTATATGTAGTCTCAGCCTCTTCTGTCCATCAGCACTACGTCACCTAGGCAACTCTGTGCTGAAAGTCTGATACACAGACCCTAGTCTCAGCCTCTTCTGTCCATCAGCACTACGTCACATAAGCAACTCTGTGCTGAACGTCTGATACATAG
>JAODUH010004790.1:0-10495 GCA_027564835.1 Typhlichthys subterraneus | reverse complement strand
AGTGCGTGCGTGCGTTGCTGTGTCATTGGTTGAGTTGTGGGCTCACTTTGTGTTTTGTGTGAGTGCCATTGGGTGAGTTGTGGGCTAACTGCTGTGTGTGTGTGTGTGTGTGTGTGTGGGGCGGGGGGTGGGGGGGTGGGGGGGGGGGGTTAGCAGAGGTTCTATGTGGTGAAATAAATAGGCTAGGGTCTCTCAGCTGTCTCTGCGCACCACAGCTAAATCGGGCTCCTGACAGGCCTTTCTAGCTACTAACTATTCTGTCCACCAATAAGGTGCACCAGCCACTGTCAGCATTGTTTTAAATAAGCTAGACGTCTTTATAGTAGATGGTAACTAACTGTAGTAAATGGCTGCTGAACATCTTATGAGCCATCCGATGAGCACAGTCACATTTATAATGTTGGCTTGTTGAATGGTGTTGAAAACCTTACTTACTAATGGAGTACATTCATAATTCATACGTATTATACCTTGAGTGTGTTACAAGCTAGCCAACCTGGCTTAGGCTAACTGATCCAGCTAACTGCTGCTGAACTAGTGTGCATGACAATTGACAGCAAAATGCGATTTCCTTCTGCTATGCAGCAGGCCTGTGCATTGGCAGGAATCTGGCGATACGATACATATCCAGATAGAGGGGCCACAATTCGGTGTATTGCGATGCTGTAAGCAAGGCGATATATTGCGATTTGTAATTTGTGAAAAACTGTCATAGCAATGCTAATGTGTGGTGCCGCTGCAAAAAATAACACTTTTGCAAACTTGCTCAGGAAATGCGAATGGAAATTATATTCTATCTGGATATTTAATTGAGTCAGTGTTGCCCAGGTCTAGGAGAACCGGCCGTGAGTTGGGTTAAAGGTTAGCCGAATTCTTTTCACACCATTGCAAAGCTCCAACATACACTGCTTTCACAACTGGAGAATTTATGGCAGAAAATGAACCGTATTGTTTATTTAGTGCACCCTCTGTGTATTTATTAATTTTGATCAATTGCATTCCAGACATCTGTAAATAATGCTTTGTCACACCACAGCAGAGGACTTTAGGAATGGTTTAAAAAAACAGACGTGCAAATCATTTAAAGTCAGATTGCCTTGAAGGGAACAGAATGCCAATATAATGCTGTATGCTCAGTACTGTATTACTTCACCATCACCCATCGTATGTGTGCAGGCTCCAGTGTATCTCGTGATCATTGAAGTGGTTGAGAGGCTAAGCTACTCCCTTCGCTGATTTGCAGGTGGTGGAACAGGGTATGTTTGTGAAGCACTGCAAGGTGGAGGTGTACCTGACCGAGCTCCAGCTGTGTGAGGACAGCAACATGGACAACATGGTCACCAGACGCTTCAGCAAAGCCGACACGATAGGTAGACTGCCCCAGAACCGCCGGGCAGTTGCTGCACGAGCCACGCCGATGTGGCCCTGTGGTTCTCATGCCTGTCTGACACTGTCTTAAATAACCGCCGGTTGCTATTTAAGTCAATGTTGTAACCCTGTTATGTCACCGTAGGTCTACGCGCATGAGAAATTATTGACAGCTACGATAAATGATTACGGGGGATCTTTACTCCTGTTGTTTCTCCTGCTTCGCCCGTAACCATTGTGAACTTTGACCCACGCTGTCCCGCTAGACACGATCGAGAAGGAGATGAGAACGCTGTTCAGCATCCCCGACGAGAAGGAGACGCGGCTGTGGAACAGGTACATGAGCAACACCTTCGAGCCCCTCAACAAGCCAGAGAGCACCATCCAGGATGCCGGCCTTTATCAGGGACAGGTAGGGGAATTCCTCAGGGCGCTCTAGTCTCACATCAGACGACCGACTCCTTGCGCCTGTGGTCACTTGAGTTGCAGTTGTGAGAGGCGAGCACACACGCTTTGTTCGTTTCTGTTTACAGCATGCGCGTAGAGCGGATGTTTTTTTACTTAAAGTGGTTTAACAATCGGTACGTTTGTCAACAGTCGAATAGGTCATAACACCAGTTATCGTAAGTAAACATTGTTAGGATAATCACAGCAGCATGTCATTACAGCTATCTGAGCTATACATTTTACAACATACGTGACCTATTAACCAGTGCTGGGCAAGTTACTCAGGAATTGTAATAAGTTACTATTTACTTATTACTCCAAAATGTAATAACATGACTTATTACTTGGTATTAAAAGTAATTAGTTACCTTACTAGTTACATTACCATATTACTTTCACAATCAATAGCCTGCCTTGCCCCTTCAGATAAATGACAACCTGTGTAGCCAGGTCATTTTAGAATTGAATCCCTATTTATTGGAACAATAATGAACCTTAGGAGTCAACAATCAGCCAAAGTGAATATTGCAGCCTCTCAAACCAGATGATTGGACAGGTTGGTTCAATTAGCCTACCCTAAGTTTGCTATGACCAGAAATCTAGTCCTTGTAACGCAGCAATGCAGCATTACGTGAATTAGTAATTGTAATATTATTACTGTTTTGGAAATAGTTACTAACTAATAGTTACTAGTTACTATTTACTGAAAAAAGTAATAATATTACAGAAACTAGTTGCTGCCCAACACTACATATAGTTTAATGAAATTCCCAGACGTCATTGCTTGAAGTTTAAATACCAACAGTGTGCTTAACTAAGAGAGGAGAAAATATAAGGATTTGTTTTTCTCTGAAAGGATATGATGAAGGACCATTAAGAGAACGTGACAGTGTTACGATGTTCACTAACGATGAACTGACTGAAATGGTCTCTCACCCGCTTCTCTGCGGTTTCTCTCCTGTCGCCCCAGATTCTGGTAATAGAACAGAAGAGCGAGGACGGCACCTGGCCTCGGGGCTCCCCCACACAAAAGTGAGTGAACGCCACGGTACCTTTGACCCGTTGGCTGGGTCGTAGTCTCCTGTTGTGATAATACAGTGATGTCTTCAGGTCCAGTCTCTCAAATCACCTAATATGATTTTGAGAAGCTTCCATTTAAATTAATTCTTCCTTTTATTATTGTTATTCTGGTATTCATGTATATGAATTGGTGGAAACGGCTCTTGTTTAGTTTCTTGCACAGTTCTAAAATGCTATGAAGCTTTAGTCTAGCTGTAACACGATGACCTTCAGACATCCTCTATATGACCCACCTCGGCTGCTTGGGGTTTCATTGCCCTCTGATTATTTGAACCCATCTCATTGTCTTTCATTCTGTTGGCATGTCGCACGCACAGCCTATCCAATGAGCCCTCCCCTTTTCCCATCCTTCTCTCTAACTCCTGCTCTATCCTTTTATCTTTTCAAGGTCATCTGGCACGTCCAATCTCTCTGCTTTGCCAAAGATCTCGCCATCATCTCTCACAAACAATCACAATAGCAGCAGCTTCAACAGCAGGAAGTAAGGCCATAGTGTGGGCAGGAGGGTGAAGGGCGGCGGGTGGAGGGGCTTCCGTAGACGCAGCCAGAGAGGGGCTGGTGGAGCTTTCCTCATACCCGGCCTTGGGTGTGTTGGCAGTGGCACCAGTGGCACCAGTGGCACCAGTGGCAGGCACAGTCATATTTTACATAACAAATCTGATGGATTAAAGGTATAGTAAGTAATCCTGGGGGAAAGATTGTTGATGTTTGACACCTCCCCCTTCAATGCCACAGGGCGCTCCCTCTGAAGCGCCGCACCCCTTCTCACGTCGGACGTGCGTTACGAAAGCTAGGTTACTGTTGTGGTGTGCGGCCTGCACCACTTTGTTTTATGTTTATATTTTTACCGCAGGGAACGGTAAAATAGCGGCCCACAAAGAGATATTTGGTCAATCTGGCATCGCTTGCTATACCTTCAAGTGGCGTGTACATGCGTCGTCATTGTACGTGTAACATTTACATGTAGCTTGTTTGTGCAAGGGTATGGTGACTGGATGACTGTTATCTATGCAGGCCCCCTACCTTAAACGGCAGCTTTTAAAGTGCTCACGAAACTATTATTAACACAATAAATCGACATACTACTTAAATTATCTTATTTTCTATGCAGTTATTATTATTATTACGTGTGTATTTTAGCCTGTAGTACAAAGCGCCACTAGTTTAAGGAAAAGGAGCAAACATGGCCACTTAACTGCTATAATCAAATTCTGTTAGTCCTATTTGATCACGGCTGCCACTGCACCCAAACATTGAGCCACTGTTCTGTTCTAGAGATCACTGCCATGAGCGGAGCCTGCTAACGTATTCTCTGCTACAATCTTGTCGATGTTTGTTGTATGCTGTGAGTATGTGTGTGTGTTGCTTTGTCTGTGTGTGCTTGTTTTGTGTGTTTCTGATTTGGACCCTCTAATGTGCTTATCACGCAACACCACTGGCCAGGTAACTATGAATAGAATAGGAAAACGAATACAAAGGGTGTCCATGTTGCCTAGTGCCGATGGAATTAAACCTGCTGTGGATTGGACTAATGCTACGCTGGCGCACACACTTGGGTTAGGACACCAGAGAGCTGTGCTAGCCGTGTTGGGCTACATTGTGCTGTTAGCTGTGGGCGTCCCTCTTGTTTGTCGGTGGAGACGCTCGGGACCAGGGGCGATGCAGGAGAGGTTATAGCGTGTGAGCAGCTAGCTCAGTGCTGTCCCCTCTATATCCCCTATGCCCTATATCCTTCCACCTCAGTTATACTGTAAGGCTGTGGAGATGGCTCGTTACGCAAGACCTGTCTGTGTTGCTGCTGCTTCAGCCTGTCTCTCTGTCTGTCTGTCTGTCTGTTTCTGTCTGTATGTCTCTGTTTCTGTCTCTGTCTCTCTCTCTCTGTCTGTTTCTGTCTGTCTGTCTCTGTTTCTGCCTCTGTCTCTCTCTCTCTGTCTGTCTCTGTTTCGGTCTGTCTCTGTCTCTCTGTCTGTTTCTGTATGTCTGTCAGTCTGTTTCTGTCTCTCTCTCTGCCTCTCTCCCTCTCTGTCTTTCTTTTTCTTTCTGTCTGTCTGTCTGTCTCTCTCTCTCTCTCTTCCTCTCTGTCTCTTTATTTCTCTTTATCTTTCTATCTGCCTGTCTGTCTTTGTATCTCTGTCTCTCTCTCTATTCTCTCTCTTGTGGAGCGTATTCTGCGGACAAAGTGACCTTCTGAATATATTTCATCATCCCCGGCCCCTCCCCTTTCCAAAACACATGCACACACACGCAGATAGACGCACCCTGCCTCCACTTTGCACTCTCTCTCTGGCTGGGACTCACCTAGGCTCTCTCCAGCTTCTGCTCATTTATTTACGACCAGAGAGGAGGAGGAGAGGCCGAGATGGCGTGCGTACGTGCGCACCATGAGTGAGTGAGTGAGTGAGTGTGAGAGAGAGAGAGAGAGAGGGGGATCTGGTAAATGCTGCAGCCTCAGCAGGATTGGGGCCATCAGCTGTTCTCTTCATCCCTCCCTCTCTCTCTCTTCTCTCCCCCTCTCATCCCCTCCTCTCCTCTCCCCTCCTCTCCTCTCCTTCCACATATTTATGTCTCCTCTCTGGCTCCTCCCCCTCCACACCTCCCCTGAGCTCCGTCCTCCAGCATCCTCTCCCGCTGACTGACGCTGCTATAAATAGTCTGCTGCGGGCCAGCGGCACGGACCGCCGCGGCGAACCGGAACACTGCTCTGCAGGACGGGACGAAGGCCCGGCTCGGGAGGGAGGGAGGGAGGGAGGGAGGGAGGGAGGGGCAGCAGGAGGACACCCGTTAGCTCGCCTCGCTAGCTGGATGGACTGTAGGGAGTGTTGCCTATGCCGGGGGCTGGGACGCTATAGCATGTAGCGAGCAAGGTGCCCGCTGTGTTCACTGGGGGCACGACCGCTCTGGGGTCTCTCTCTCTCTCTCTCTCTCTCTCTCTCTCTCTCTCTCGCTGTGTCTGTCTTTCTCTCTCTCGCTGTGTCTGTCTTTCTGTGTCTTCCTGTCTCTCTGTCTTTGTCTCGGTCTCGGTCTCTCTCTGGACCGCTGTGGGGACTGGAGCTAGACATTCTCCTCCTTCCACCTGGACCGGACTGCACCATACCGTGCCGTACCATGCCGTACTAAACTGGACTGTACTGGACCATACCATTCCGGAGTGTACCATGCCGTACTAGACTGCACCATACCGTACTGCACCAGGCCGTACCATACCGTTCCGTAGCATGCCGTACTAGACTGGACTGTACCGGAACATACCGCACCGGACTGCGCCAGGCCGTTCCAGACGGGACAGACCCGGAGGCGCCCGTTTCGGCCGCTTCCCAGGGCCCCGGCGATGCGCCTGGCGAGCGCACGCCTTGTCGCTGCTGAGATGCCATGCTCCTGTGCTGCTGGTGGTGCCTGAGACCCGAGGCGGTGGAGCTGGACGGCAGGCGAGCAGAGCGGGCGCTGAGCTGTGAGGCCGGAGCTGGCGGAAGCGGCGACGGGGGCCTCGCTGGCGCCCTCAAGCGGTGGGGGCAGCAGGCAGCCGCCTCCCATGCCCGATACTCTCAAGGCCTAGCCCGTGCTCCCTGCAGCCCTCCCCACAGGCTAGTTAGACAATGTGGGACTGATGGCTCTATTCAAAGCACTGTACATTGACGTACATGGGCAGGGTGTGTTGCAGCGTTCGGTTATTGGCCGCCGTGCGTGCGTGCGTGTGTGTGTGCGTGTGTGTGGCGCACAGTGTCTTCTATGTGTCTTATCACGTCTGTTAATAATCTGGTCGTTATGATAGTATGCAAAAGTCCAATGCAAAAGTGGATGCATTAAAGACCCCATCATGTTGGCGTGGGCATTAGTCTAATCGCTAGCCGCGTGTTTCTGGTAGAGCCAATCCTCACCCAGATAGAGCTTTTTATTATATATAACACATGTTTAATTGTCTGTCTGTCTGTGTGTGTGTGTCTCTCTGTCTGTGTGTGTGTCCGTGTGCGTCTGTGTGTGTGTCTCTGTCTGTGTGTGCGTGCGTCTGATGTGCAGTGTGAAGAACTCCAGCTACAGTCTGTCATTTTATCACACATACAACAGCAGCTACGACTACTCGGACCCGGGCCGGCCGAGTGAACGCTCAGGCCTGTGTGGGCTCTCCAACCTGGGCAACACCTGCTTCATGAACTCCGCTGTGCAGGTGAACTAAATTGTCAATTTTGTCTCTCAACGTCAACATTGCGTTAGCTTTGTGTAAATATGTCTGGTTTGTGAGCTTTTGTTGTGAATCTTGCCGCTGCAACACTGCAGTTTCCACTTTGGATCAATAAAAGTCTGTCTGTCTGTCTGACTGACTGACTGACTGACTGACTGCACAGATTGCAAGTGGTTCACAGCATTCATTACTCCCTGCATTGCATGCAAAAGGTTTATGAACTGCTATATATTTGCCGCTGATCCAATATGTTAGCAACAATAGGGTTAGATAAGATAGGTGTATGTGATTATGTAAGATTTGAAGCTATTGAGGTCAAGATTGGATTATTTATTTTGTACCTTTTTCAATTCAGCCGGGATAATTTGATCATCTCAAGACAATACAGAGAA
This sequence comes from Typhlichthys subterraneus, assembly GCA_027564835.1. NCBI lineage: Eukaryota > Metazoa > Chordata > Actinopteri > Percopsiformes > Amblyopsidae > Typhlichthys > Typhlichthys subterraneus. The sequence continues at coordinate 3,031 of JAODUH010004790.1, read as the reverse complement.
TAATGGAGCGATAACTTAACAATCAATCACTATGATTGCATGGAGAAGCATGGGAAGATAGCGGTTTGTGTTGCACATGTAGTCATCCTGCAGACCATATCACACATTGTGAATCCCACTGTAGTCAGCTATAGTGCATACATAGGCAACTGAACATCTCAGTGTTGCAGTGAAAACAGATCCCCAGATCCTGTTCTGACATTCAGCTCAGTTTGGAACAGGTTTGAGAAACAAGCGACTTGCACTCACCATCTCCACCTCCCCCCCCCTCCCCCCACCCCCCTCCTCCTGTTGTTCGTCTAGTGTCTAAGCAATATCCCTCCGCTGACGGACTACTTCCTGAAAGACAAGTACAAGTCGGAGCTAAACGAGGACAACCCACTGGGCATGAAGGGCGAGATCGCCCGTGTATACGCTGACCTCACCAAGCAGGTGTGGTCGGGGAAATACAGCTACGTCACCCCCAGGCCTTTTAAGGTAAGTTACCCCCCCACTCACAAAATCCACTTCCGGCCGCCCCGCAGATGCTGGCTGTATAGTTTCCCCGCGCTACGGAACTGTTTACGTTACCTCAAGGCGACTGCTCTCTCTGATTACACTTGGTATCCATGGCGATAGTAGCAGGTCCCAGTTACGACACTGACACCGTTCTAGGTTTTGAGGTTTTGATTTCGGTTCGGAAATTGCACCCGACGTTCAATCCATACTTGCTAAATTATGTTTTTGGAGGGTAGACACCTCAATATAAGCGTTTACCCAGTGTCGTCAGTAAAATGAACCCTTCACCTAATGCTAACACAATGATGACTCGCTATGCAACAAGTATGCAAAGGGTTTCGCACACAACCCCTATTCTGTGGACGTCCTCTCTCTTTCTGTGCTTGTAACCGCACACGTCAACCCCACACAGACGCAGGTGGGCCGCTTCGCCCCGCAGTTCTCGGGGTACCAGCAGCAGGACTCCCACGAGCTGCTGGCCTTCCTGCTGGACGGCCTCCACGAGGACTTGAACCGCATCCGGAAGAAGCCCTACATCCAGCTGAAAGACGCAGACGGGAGACCCGACAAGGTGGGTGAGCCAACGGGACCTCCAACTAAGCGTTAGGTCGATTTGTACATACAGTATCAAAGGCAAGCTTGATCGTTCTCGAAAACGCTAAACGCTAAAATGCTAACTTCCAGCTCAAATGCAAACAAACTCCTTCAGGAGCTCCGCTCCACACACACACACACACACACACAGTGAAACTCATTGAAACGCACTGCGAAGACAAGCGGCAACTTTGTTTTTATCGTAAGCGGTGTTTGCCACTTTGTGCATGTTCCTTTTTACGGAGCCAGGGCTGTGTAGACATACCGGATTATTGTATCAGCGCGCACAGAGAACTGTAAGCTAACGAAATGCGAGGAGGTATTTGGTTAAATTGTAATATATGTAATGTAAACAAAAACAAATGCATTGCTTGAATTAAATAAGTGGTAAGACTATAATGATAGTCATACCATAGTACAGTGGTGAAAAACTGACAGAGATGCGGTATTACCATGGTGACACTACGGACAGATGTCTAGATACAGAGCGACAGGTGTCTTGACTGGACGAGCACATTTGATTGGTTGCCTGCCACGCCGTGTCTGCGCAGGTGGTTGCGGAGGAGGCGTGGGAGAACCACGTCAAGAGGAACGACTCCATCATCGTGGACATCTTCCACGGCCTCTTCAAGTCCACCCTGGTGTGCCCCTTGTGCGCCAAGGTTTCTGTGACCTTTGACCCCTTCTGTTACCTCACCCTGCCCCTGCCCATGAAGAAGGAGCGTACGCTGGAGGTCTACCTGGTCCGACTGGACCCGCTGACCAAACCCACACAGGTCTGCATTTATAGCAAAGTTTCACGACACCAACTTCACCGGCTAAAACAAAAGCAAACTGCTTATTGCTTAGAAACGCACAACAGATTTGTCAGGTGCAGAATGCACTGTGGACTTGGTTTCATTAATGAATTGTACAAAAGCTAATTAAACTGTAGTTTTAACAAATGTGTAGGCTACTGTGTGCATTTGTAATATAGTATCCACCTCTTACACGCTTGTTCAAAGTCAGTCTACCACGATTTAAAAGTAGCTGTAACAAATCCTAAACTGAGAGCTTACGTCAGGGATATGTTTTTCCAACGGCCACATTGGCGTTTCAGAAAACACCTAGAGCTCTCAATTCAAAAATCTCTCCCCTATATAATGTCTTTGTTTATACTTCTACTATGCATGAGCCAACTGTTGGCTTGCATCAGTACAACAACACGATTGGCTAATTAGGTCAAGGTTATGCAGTTACAAAGCAGATGATTGGCTCTCATCCAGATCTGATCAAGATCTTACACTTGTGTTTTGTCCGTGTGTGTGTCCCCAGTACAAGCTGACTGTGCCCAAGGTCGGCTACATCTCAGACCTGTGTGTCTCCCTGTGCAACCTGTCCGGGGTCCCTGCTGAAAAGGTAGCACGTAACTCTGTACTGGTCAGTACTGCTGCCAGGCCACTAGGGGGCTTCAGTGCTTGAATGCTGACTTGGCCGTGGCGATGACACAGGCAGACCCTAGTGCAAGATACTTCCCTCCTTATCTGTACTAGTTTCTTTGAGACCCGTTCTTTTTTATGGATTGGAAATCCCTTTTAAGTTTTTTTTTTTTTTTTACTGATTATATGCTTTCCATTAACCGTCAAACGTCTGAATTGAATTATAATTCATAATATAATTATTATAAATTAGATATATTGCTTATGAATCATCATTAGCAATATATCTAATTATATATATATATATATGTATTTAGATTTTCCTGGCCTATTTCAATCATATTACATTATAGTATCTGACCCTACCCTTCTAAGCAATTACATGTTTTCAGACCTCATATTTCAATATTTTTATTTAGTTTTTCATTGTTATCAATGGCGGTCATAATAATAATAATAATAATAATAATAATAATAATAAACTTTATTTGTATAGCACCTTTCATACACAATGTGCAACT
>JAODUH010004789.1:0-25205 GCA_027564835.1 Typhlichthys subterraneus | reverse complement strand
ACATCACACACACCGTGACATCACACACACCATGATGTCACACCAACAGACACTATGACACCACACACACCAGACACTATGACATCACACACACCAGACACCATGACATCACACACACCATGATGTCACACCAACAGACACTATGACACCACACACACCAGACACTATGACATCACACACACCAGACACCATGACATCACACACACCATGACGTCACACCACGACACCATGACATCACACCATCAGAACACTGTGACATCACACACACCATGACGTCACACCACGACATCATGACATCACACCACGACATCACACCATGACATCACACCCACCATGACAGCACACACACCGTGACACCATACCACCAGACACCAGGCCCTACCTACCGGTTTGTGGGGACCCCTCAGGATGTGGGCGCGAGCCCCTTCACAGGCTGAGGCCATGGCAGAGAGGGGCGGGGTGCCCAGCAGGTCTGTAATCAGGTCCAGCTGGGGAGAAAAGTGGCAGGATGATCACATGGTCCACAGCAGAAGCCCGCCTCACCCACACGTGGAATAAGAGCTCCCATCCCCTCACCTGCTGGATGGGACTCTGTGCCTGGAAGAGGATGCGGCGGCCCAGAAGCTCAGCGAAGATGCAGCCCACCGACCACACGTCGATGGCAGAGCCATAGTGCCGGCTCCCCATGAGCACCTCGGGGGCCCGGTAGTACTGGGTCACGACCTCCTGGGTCATGTGACGGGATGGGTCCGGCTCCTCCACGCGGGCCAGGCCAAAGTCACATATCTGGGCGAGAGCAAGAGAGGATGTCTGCATGTCCTCTGTGGGATTTGAACCAGCAAACTACGTCCTAGTTTCTACAGCTAAACACAAACTGTGTACCTTGAGTAAGCAGTTGCTGTTGACCAGCAGATTTCCAGGTTTAATGTCCCTGTGTAGGATCCCAGCAGAATGGAGGTACTTGAGACCTGGGCCAAGAATGGCAGACGTTAAAACATCAAAACATTAGAATCTATATATACACACATACATTCTGCTGCACGGTGTGGTTTGCCAGCTGCACTGAAGCAAACAGGAAGGACCTGCAGCAGTAGTCATAGCTGCAGAGCGTGCCATTACCGCCCTTCAGGAACATCTATACTGGCAGACTCTAAAGCAAGGCCAGCAGTATCATAAAAGACCCCACTCGCCCGGATATCACCTGCCCCCACCCCCCTTCTGGAAAAAGCCACATAACTATCAGAACCAAAACAAACAGACAAAAGAACAGCCATCTCTCTTATAAGGGTGCTGAACTGAAAGTAAACCTAAAGATAGCATAACTTTGAGAGCAATAATCTAAGTCTGTGCAATTTTTTATACGTACTTACCCAGACAAACACTTTATCCTGCTTCATTTATACATTTATTTTACTGTATATTTTACTATCTATTTTATATTGAGCCAGCTCTTTGAGTGCACCCAAATTCCAATCTATGTACATTGACAATAAAGAAATCTATCCATCTATACACATTCTAAACAACTGGCAAGAATAAACATGTTACACTAATTTACAATCCAAGATTAAATCTCTGGTGGATTTCAAATTCTGATCGTGGATTTGTAATGATTTGCTTGTCAATCACACTTTGCCTGTAAACATGTGTCTGCCATACACACAAGGTAATTCTGCAGAGGTTTTGTAAAGTCATCCCTGCATTAATCAATCAAGTGCTCCCATCAAACGATGGCAACTTCTCATTAACCCATTCCTCTGAATGCCACCAGTGGCTCCTACCAGTGGCTAGTGTTGAGCAATTCATTCCAATTGGTCAGTAGTGACATGCTTTTTTAAATAAGAGTTTATAACTCTGATTCTTAAACTGAAAGAAAAGTTGTTGTGGAGTAAGGATGGAACTTTGCTGATCGATGCTTCAGGTGTGTTTATTATGGTTGCTTATGTATTTTAGTATCTATTTATTTATTTATTTATTTATGTATGTAATATCTTGCATATTGTTGTGTTTTACTGTATCTGGCTTGCAGAACCCAAAACAAATTTCCTCAAGAGAACAATAAAGTATCTATCCATCTATCTATCTATTATCTTTACTTGTACTTATTGGGCTAGAGATGGTCTCTCAAGACAATGATAGTGTCAGTACTGTGCTACCTTACTCCAATATGCAGCTTAACGACACAGTGTAATGCTTGTATAGCGCGCCATGTAGTCCAGAATGACAAACTCACCTCTGAGGATCTGGTAGAGAAAGACCTTGATGTGGTCGGTGGTGAGGGGCTGAGGAGAGACAATCACCTTGTGGAGATCGCTCTGCATCAGCTCTGTAATCACATAGCTGGTGGACATGTTGAGGAAAACGTCTGGGAGACAATGGGAATGATACAGACCCCTCTCTAAACTACATGGGGCATATGGTGAAGTCTGCAGTCTGTGGGGACTTCATTTCACACACATATGAAACAAAAACAAGCTACACGATCATCTTGATTGCAAAGTAAAACCTGGATGCCATGCCAACTGATAATGTCAATATTCACTATTCGCAATCAGACCCCATTCATACTGAGATACAAGTGTCCTTATTAAGTGGACAAAAGGGAGGACATCACGGGACAATTAGGGAAAGAAAAGTGGGTCAGAAGAAGCAGATATCTACATATTAGAGTTAAACTGGAGACAAGTGATGAATGCAGCGCATGAATGGACCATTGTCTTCAGCAAATGTTTGTGTGTAAATGATACATCTCCTCGAAGCAGTCAATCTGTGGAGGTTGTAGTATGTCCAGGGCTGAAAGGACCTGGAGATGGAGTGAATGTAAAATGTTAATTAATTAATGAAATTAAATTAAAAAAATTATAAAAAACTCCAAAGATTTGTTTAGCCAGAATTACATTATCGTGTTTGAAGAAGCACAGCATTCTCAACTCTCTGAAGACCCTCTTGCAGGACACAAGATTCTGGAAGACGTTAGGCATCTTCTTCAGGGCTACCTTACGACCATCACGCGGGTCTGTGACAGACCTACAGGCAAGAGCAGAGGTATGCATGCATTGTCTTTATAACAATATGCAACATATGAGCACAAGACAGCTGCTTACATCAAATTGTAAGACGTTTCTTAGGTGTTGTCATTTGCTGATCTATACATTTCAGATAATTTTTTTCAGTATGCAGACAAAATATTTAACAAATGTAAACATTTGCAGCAGTTTTGTTAAGTTTACCTCACTATGGAGCTATGTTTCACTTACCACACTACACCAAATGCGCCATAGCCAATAGGACGATCTGGCTCCATCTCAGCTGGGCTTGGCACTTCACTAGCTGGGTTGCTGTAAGGCAGAGGCACTGCCGCCCCGCCACCAGCGCTTCCTCCTAGAGATGTGGGGTGGCGAGGTGTTCCCGCTGGGGCTGTAGGTCCAGTCAGACAAGGTGTCGCGCTGAGGCCCGTAGAAGGTGTTCCGGAGGATGTGTTGACACAGAAGTACTTGTGGCCCAACTCTGATCCAGGAAACATCACTGTCTGTCGGCCTGTACCATGGAATGCCATCCTACCAACACAAGCCCCAACGGACAACTTTGTTTGATCGCTACGGTACAGTACACCAAGCTGCTACTAACCCTGCTAGTCGTGGATGCGAAGAGTTTCATCCACAGGCATGACAAATCAGTTTAATGCGTCTACGCAAGGAAGACTTTTGCAGCGTGACACGTTGTAAACAACCGACATCAGCAACACCAAAATAAGAATGAAATCACTAGCTAGATGAGTTGGTCATGATAAAACGCATAAGTGGTTTCATAAGCAAAGTAAACAAATGTCGTCTACCCAGGACGAGCCAACTAAAACGCATTAAACTTACATAAGAATGCTAGCGTTCTCAACTCAATCCTTTTCTGCTGAATACTGTACACTAGTTAGTATTAATAACTTTGGCGTCGACCTAACAGACACCAACACATCGGTGCCTACTGTAAAACGCGTCTATATTTCGCGTGCAATCCGGACCCGACAATAAGTTGTTCGCACACGAGATTCTTCCAATAAAATCGTCTCGCTCCTGCCGGGTGGCTGCAGCTAGCCGCGATGCTAATAAGATGTTCCGCCTAGCTCATAGCCGTGATGTCTCTGACCCATATAGCGAGCGCTAACCGGGTACGGTGACCTATATTCACGAAGGAAACCTCCCTCCACCGACAACCAAAATATATACTGTTCCAGTACACTCAACAAAACCCACATTGGTATCTGCACGGTAACTACACGCAATAACGAAAGTGCAAAGGCCGAGTTTACATCTACGGTAGTCGCTGACTAAGAAGCTTCTGCAGCTAACAGATTGTTAGCTAGGTTATTAACGTAGCAAAACAGCTCGCGTATGGTTGGTTGCTCGCTATCTGGCCATTCTTTTGTAATATCCAGCGTAATTGTGCTCTAGAAAATGACGTCTCTTTTTGTCAAAGTCTCCAGTAGGCCGTATTATTCCAGCGTTATTCGAGACCAGTTCGCTTGATACGGTAGCTGTTCAGGAGGGATGTGCAAGAGTGGGGGAGGGTTAATCTGGAAGACCACCGGTGTAAACACTGCTGTGTCGAGGACGAGTTTAAAATGAAGCGCTTTGCCAGTGGTCATTCGGTGCCGATTCAGAGAATAGTGAATGACTTAAACTTGAGACATGCATTTACTGCCTTTTAATACATAAGTAAAGAGGTACTATGCATGAATACAGTAATTATGCACAGCTACAGAAAATGTCACCAAGTATCTTACAAATTACATCTCGATTGAACTTTTCAGGAAATACAAATCAGCATCCAAAGAACAAAGATCTCTAGAATCAAATATGTTATGAACAACCAAATGGGGGTTATACACAAACAGCTTTATAAAAATGTATTTACAAGATGGCCCATACTGAGCGGTAAAACCATATTCAATATGATAGTAGTCGTTGTCAACTAGCAAGGCAGAAATACGAACTAGCAAGGCAGACATACGAACTTGATCGATAATGATGGGAGATTGCTAGAGTCAAGTTCATTGAATGTAGGCTATACCATTCTGAAACAACTACGTTTTGCCTGATGGAACATTAGATGGAATAAAAATGATTAAGAAACACTGACTGCTTTACAAAACTGTGAGACTAGCTTGATAAAAAATTGAAAGAAAACATATTTAAAGAAACATTAATTCATTATAAATATTAAAGTAATCTGAGCAAATTATCCATTAATTCATAATTCATTAATTCATCTAGATTCTTATCTCACTAGAAGAATCCCTTATTGTCATGCCCTTATTTCCCCTTTCTCATCTGGTTTAAAACGTTCTATTCCTGCAGATAATACCTTTTATTAATACAATTATTAATCTAGTGTTTCCCAGTCAGGGCTGCAGGTTAGTTCTTAATACTATTGATGGAGCTGAAGCTCCTTGCACAACAAAAAGTTCCCATAACATGACAATCAAGGGATAATGTGAAACTGAAGAGTCTGTGACAGATTCCCTCCTGGTTGGTGTCCACTTTTGGCAGTGGAGGGAAAAAAAACAACCTTTGGGGAGAAATGAAAGAGCAACAGTTAGATAATGCTGACAGAAAAATCCATACATGAACCCCTACTAGCACACACACATACACACACCTGCTATGGCTGATGCCTCTGGCCGTCCCTTGGTTTGTACATACTCCCCTCGGTCTCCCCAGTCCCCCCCTCCCAACACCCCCCCCCACCCACCCATCCCCACCCCGTACCCCGCCACACGGTGCTAGCTGTGGGGCTGGGCGGCAATACTGGAGCAGTCCGTGACCAACAGTCCCACCGCGTTGCCGCCGGACACGGGAACAGCGGGCGTGCCTGCGGGGGGGCTGCCGGGATGGGGGAGGGGCTCCTGCTGGGGGCTGGCATGGGTGCCCATGTGGCCCTGGAGCTGCGTGGCCGTCTTGCACTGCACGCCACACAGCTGGCACAGCAGGACGCCCCCGGCCCCTGCGCCCCCAAAGCCCCCCCGCGCGCCCCCGCTCTCCTTCCACTCCTGGCCATGGTGCTTCTGGGCGTGCACGCGCAGGTAGGTGAGGGTGGTGAAGCCTGCACGGGAAGACACACACTTAAAGCTGCACTCCTTCATTTGTGTCCAGAGTAACTGGTCACACTGGTCACAACAGGCAGCAATTTGAGGGCACAATAACACAATGAAATAGTGGAGATCATCAGTAGTAACATGTAGAGGGGACATAAACACTAGCATGGCTCCACCCGACCACTATTCTCAGCTCAATGATTTTAGCTGAGATTACAGTCTGGAAACCCTGTTCACATTAGTGTTGCACAGCCACCCTGCTGTGGACCAATCAGGGTGGGGCAGTGAGATGACGTTGAAGTCAAGCGTGTTTATAAATGGTGGTAGAGCTAGATGAGGTGATACAAACAGCCGATTGGTTAAAGGCCGTCCAATAGTTTCTGAATTAACCAGAGGTCTACGCCCAGTAGGAGGCAGCGACTGTTAACACTTCCCAATGGAGCGTTATGAAATGTGAATATGGTCTGGGTACACCGGGCTACAGAAATACAGCTATGAAGGCAAAACAACAGAATAAATAATGCTGACTGTGACAACATGTTCCCCCTTCCCCCCCTTCCTCCCTCTCTCTCTCTCTCTCCACCCTCTCGGACTTACTGCGGTTGCAGAGGTGGCAGGCATGGTGCTGTGATTGGTTGTGCACTCTCATGTGATCTGTGATGTAAGCGGCAGACAGCAGCTTGCCACAAATGTGACAGGGCACCTTCTCCTCGTGCCGGATCAGGTGGGCCCGCAGGCGGTCTCTTGTGGCGAACGCCGATGTGCACGTCTGCGGGTGAGACGAGTGCCCATGAATGCACGCACGCGCACACACACAGAGGCTCAAGGGCCAAGGGCAGACCAACAGATAAAGATAGTTACTGTGCACTTGAAGGGTCTTTCTGTGGAGTGCACCTGGCGGACGTGACTGTTGAGGTGGTCCGGTCTGAAGCAAGAAACAACACACACACAGAGTTGTTGGAAGACTTGATGTGCGTTCATGTTCACAGTAATTTAGTCATTCCCGCGCCTGGTGTATTCACCGCGGCACACAATATTCAGCTGCTGTGGTACTGAGTGACATAATCGCCCCACACAGACAGCTGTTCAAAGCCCCCCCGTACTCATTCTCTCTACCTGTGTATTCCTGTTCAGGGTCAGAGGGCTGGAGTCTATCCCAGCTGAGTGACTGGACCGCCTTACCGAGAGAAAGCCTTGGCACAGTGGGGACACACGTAGGGCTTCTCCACCCCGCCCTGGTGCGAGCGCACGTGGTAGCTCATGCGGTCTTTCCTCTTGAAGCGCTGCTGACAGATGGGGCAGGAGTAGGGCTTCTCGTCCGAGTGGGATAGGCGGTGGCGGTTCAGGTGATAGACGTCGCGGAAGGCCTTGCCACAGGCTTCGCACGCGTGGTTCTTCCTCACCTGGGAGGAGCCGGGGCTGGGGTTCTGCGGGGAAGAGGCACAGGGACAAGCTGTAAAGACGGACGCTATCAGGAATTTGCCTGAAGTGAATACAGCTGCTCACAGCTCTCATGAACGACAATGGTGGTTCACCTTGGCAAAAGCCAAGACCAGGTAAGAGCTAGATATTAGCTAGCCTAGCAAGGTCACCAGCAGAAGTTTGACTTTGCCACGATAATCAGTGTGGAGAGCTTGGAAGTTGTTTTGTTTCAGGCCGCTAAACCTAGTGTGTGGCCAATTAGCATCGTACTGTTAGCTAGGGGCGTGGTTTAGGTGTGACGAAGGCAACTTGAAAACAACTTGTTAACAACAATGGCAGGTCCTAGAGCAGGCATATTCAATTGACGGCCCGCAAACTGCCTCCATTTGATTGCACCCTTGACACATTAGTTCAATATACTATAGAACCACTATACGAATAAAGTCAATATATTACTGTAAATTAGCTATTAACTGTTCTACAGCCAAGACATCATGACATAGCCTGTTTGTAAATGCAATGTCGTAGTCCAGACCTAATAATCAATGCCAGGAAATTAGTATGAGTGACAAGTCCATACATGTGTGCACATAGCTCCTGGTAGGGAGGATATTGGTTGGGTATGGTACTAGTCATATTTGAACCCATTCCGGTAGAAATACCTGGAATTTTATTTGTGTTTTTGTCTTTACTTTGTCTAACAAATGTAATTTGTTAGACAGTTGTAGAACACCGCATTGATAACTGGACCCATGTGGGCGTGGCTGCTATTTTGTTGTGAAAAAGCCAATATGCAAGAGAGACTTGGAATTAGCGGCATCCTATAATTCTGTAGAAAACCTTCGCCATCAACTTGAGACATTGAACATTAACCAAGCTGCAGGGTGGATGCTCTCGTTGTCTCGCTCTTGTAGGAGCTCACGTAAATAATTGCAGAAAATATGTGGCCCACCTAATTTTACTTGTTAAAATCTGGCCCACCTGCATTTATAATTGAATAGCCCTGTCCTAGAGGTTATTGTAGTAGATGATGCAATATAGCATCAGTTTTAATATAATTTTTTAGAAGAGGAAAGTCTTCTCCAGACTTTTCTACTGCAAGAGTGGATTTAACAGACTTCTGGTTCATATGTTCATCTTTGAAAGTGCCTGTCCTTACAGTTTAAATGGACGGCTCCCCAGATAGATGTATCTAACAGACACATATATCTGGCATGTCAGGTTAGATATTAGCACCTGTGGCTTAACATTAATTATGATATGGGCACACAGTCTAATTTTACGCCAACAATTTTCGGAGCTTTTAAAAATCAACATGGCCAAGTTGTTCATTGTTATTACAATATTATTATAATTAATTTCTCTCAAATATCGTTCATTATCATCACCTCCTTTTGGGGTTTTTGGGTACCGCTGGCATTGCATAACCCACACACAGATCAAACCCACCTGCTCCATGGAACCTACGACAACAACCGCAGCTTGAATCGGTTGAGGTGCCGTCGCCATGGTTACAGTAGCATGGGCAATGGACACTGCAACAGACTGGCCCTCCTGATTGACCAGCTGTGGGGCCTGGGGGAGCGTCTCCTGGGCAGCAGGGGTCACAGGCATGGGAGGGGGGCCCGGTGGCAGGGCGAGGTGCAGCAGGGACAGAGGCACCGTCTGTCTGTCCCCCCGGCCTCCCCCGGCCTTGCCCACCTCCTCCAGGTCGCGGTTGGCCCGGTCCTTCATGCGGACGCCGGTGTGCACCGACTGGTGCCGCCGCAGGTTGTAGCTGTTCTTGAACTGCTTGTTGCAGGTGGCGCAGATGTGGGCCGGCCGGCTGGGCTTAACCACGGGCTTCACTGAACGACACAGAGCAAAGTCGTTACCCGTTTACCTCAGCCATCATTTACAGTATGAATGACACACTGCTCAGGCAGACAGGCAAAGCGGTTGTACTTCTATCACTTCACAGAAAACAATACAATGAAGTTCATATGTGATCAAATATTTAAAAAGTACTGCCACTCTGGAAAACGGTTAGGCATAGTGGATGCTGAATTTGGCAGAGCTTCTTAGGGAGCACTTTATGGCACTGAAAGGAGAGGTGTTTGTTTTGAGCGAGTCAATCTTTATCCAGCATTGCTTACACCTTTAAAAGGTCATGATATTTTAAACATTCATAATACAGATGACTATTTTCTATGTGAAAATATAGTGAAGTAACTGCATCCTGAGCAGAGAATGACATCACACAACCATCTGTGTATACCCAGCTCTATTGTCCTTTGTTTTCATAAAAACATATGTATTTATTTTGGTCAGAGATGCTGGTGCTGGTATGACATCTAGTGGCAGACAAGATCATATATGGTCCCTTTAAGTTGTTAGCTATTTCGTATTGCTTCCTTCCATTTCCTGCTGGAGCTGCTGCCCATGTTGACATTCTCCATGAAGAGATTAGAGTACATTTTTTTTCATCATTAACAGCCCGAATTGTGTTTAAATATTGACTATATTCCCGAAACTCAGATAATTGAGAAAACATGTTGTGCCTGTAGCCTGTAGTGTAGCCTATCATGTGGAGAACATGACAGATTGCAGTTCTGAGGTGTTTACATGTTATTTGGCTTTCCAATTGAATTGGAAACATTTGAATGAATTGTTGTAATCAATCTATGTGAACATTTCAAACACCAAACTACTGTATCGCCATTGTGTGTTGTTTTGTGGCAGTGTATTTTGGCTCTTTACTGCAATAAGCATTTCCATTTCTAGTATGTAAAATATCACAGTCTGTGACAGCCATTCAGATGTAAAAGCCTGGTTGTATGAAGACTACTGGTCATTTGCAAATGTTTCACTGTGCTGGACGAGGGGCATGTTATGCTCTTTGTCCCTGCTGTTACAAACACAAATTACAGACTTTGATAGTACAAGGCCATCAGTAAAAGGCTAGAATGTGTGTGCGTGTGTGTGTGTGTGTGCGTGCATGCTTCTTTGAGCTTTGATGTGCAAACAACACTAGCTAACGCAATGGTCTCCAGTTGTGGCTGTGGTCACATAGATATCCCCATAGCACCCCATTTTTCTATTATTTAAATGATATATTAGAGAACAATTATCAGTATTCTACAGTATCATTCTGATAATTATTCTGTAATATAATTGACTGTTGATGCTGCTCTACAGAACATGACACATGATACATGTACAGTATAATATAAAAGACTAAGGTTAATAAATGGAATTACACTATAATTGGGAACCCTTTATACTTGTTGTTCTTATCCATGTGTGCTAGAAGCTAAACTATATTTTCATTCCAATCAACCAACATTCTGGCTTTTTTGAGATTCTCCTTTTCTGGCTGAAGGCATGTCCACCAGTAAACACTATTGTGGTGTTTGGCTGTAACGCAACCACGATATCTCTATAGTCGTGTCTTCCTAAATAAATTGAGGGAGGTTACATTCAGGCTGTGGTGTTGCTGTGAACCCCTGGCACTGGAACAGCAACCAGGGTCCAGAGTTGGAGTCTCAGAGCTCCAAAGGTCTGTGTGACCAACCCTCCCTTACCTGGAATTGTCTCCTCGTTCAGGGCAGCCGTGTCCACTGTGGATGGGGGTGTTGTCATGTGTTCTGATTGGGGACTTTGAGAGGAACCCGTCAGCTCTGGCAGCAAGTCTGACTGCAGAGGAGCTTCAGACTGGTTCTGAGGTGCTGGAGTCTGAGAGCCAGATGAATAGTTAAAACCATTTTCACACCCCATATTCATAGAATATACATATGGTCCAGCCATGCACTAAATAAGTAAAACCGTATTTTATTATGGCACAGCATTGCCAAGAAAAAAAAACATATCTACATATAAAGCACCAACAGACAGTTAATTGTCCAAATAGCATATCCATCTGTCCAGACATATCTTACATACACGGCAGAGTGAATAATATCTGTTTATCGGTGATACCGATATAAAGAAGGCCTGGTCGAAAATCCACATTGTACCGCCCCCACCTCTATACCCCCAACACAGCCCATGCAAGACACAGACTTCACCACAGTTGGAGGGCAGACGAAATTTAATTTAACGCTTGCTTACCTGAAAGAGAAAATTGCTCCAGGAGGTGTCCATTTTCCCCAATCTTGGTTGCTCCCACAACAAAACTTGACGCTATCACACTAAATCTCAACGAGGCAGCACAGCGACGTAGTTAAATTGCAAACATAAAAAAGCATGTATTGTATAGCCTATGTGACAGCTGCTGGGCTGAAGGAACTTGCGGATGCCAGATGTTTAGGTACGATCACCTTAGGTGCTAGCTGTTATGGAACAGGATAAGTTATTTCATATGGTTATCTCTAATCTGGCAACATACAAGCGCTGACCTGATGCTTTGTAAATGCGACAAAATGGATTCTATCATGCTTTAATTGTGCATGTTAACAGTTTGCTTATTTTGCAATTACATCTATTGTAATACATTTCAGTGAATGCATGCACAATAATGATAACCTTATTATTAGTAAAATACTTTGTAATCAGAACATAATAATAATAGTCAGCAGCTGTTGCAGAATGTCATTTATTCTGGTGCTCCGAAAGGCCCAAACGATGCGTCCAAAGCCTCGGTGTTGCGTAAACCTGGTACCTAACTAAAGGCTTCCGGCTCGGCCGCGATCCATGGCTCCGCCTCGGCGTTTCAATCGACAGGATGACATCTTTCTTTTTTTTTCTAATTCTCGCTCTCCCTCCCACCCTCACGGTGTTTCTTCCTTTCCTTTTTTTATCTCTTCTCCTCTCCCCCTCCGCGGTTTAGCTGTCCCTTTACTTTAAAGGGAAAGTATTTTGTATACGCGCCCTCCTCTCGGACCCCGGCCCCACGGCGCGTCCCGTCCGCTCGCCCCCGCCACCCCTTCGTAGGCCGACAAATAATGAAAATCTCAGTTAGAATCAGCTCTCGGCCAAAAGATCCTCCAGCGATATTCATCGGCTCAATATGTCCCGTTAACGACTGCTAACCGGATCATAAATAACACGAATCAGTCTCGAAAATGGAGGGGCCGTTTTAAAACAAAGCGATGCCCTGGACGTCTTAAAGGTAAAGATGCGCGCAAGTGCAACAGCTGGATACACTGACGACGTTGTTTTGCTTTCATGGTCGCTGAAACGACAAAGAACCTGAAAATAAAATAAATAAATACATTTCACAGAAGTCAACATCTTTGTCAATGCCTTTATTTCAAACTTCAAAGCACTAATCCACATATTACAGTTCGCCTAAATGCAAGCCACGAGGTACTGCTTTTATCATCCAAAATGGCACTAATAGAATGTATTTATCTCATATCGTGCAGTCAAAATAAATATATTTAACAGAATATTCTAGCAAAGCTATTGAACATGGCCTATTCAAACTGCATGGAATCATGTGACCCACACAGTATACTCTTTGCAAGACAGCAGTACAGTATAGGAAAATAATAAATAAAATGCATAAATATTAATAATATAATGATACTAAACCATATATGTGCCCTTTGTGTGACGTTTACATTTTGCCTAACTTTAGAGTAATTATGATGGATAACATAAAAAAAAACTCTAGGTAGGTAGGTAGAGAATGGGAGAGTTGTACACACACAATTTCCAAATAGCTACTAACTTATAACACCAACAAATAGAAAATTTGATTAGATCCGATTCAACAGCAAATGCAGTGGTTAGAGGATAGCAGCACTGTACAACAGTGAACCCTGAAATAGACCTTGTACATATACATGTATTTATTTAACACATTTTTATGTATCCATCTTATCTATGCATACAGATATTATGTGTTGTTGCTGTGTATAACATAGTTGGTGCACACTAATAAACCTCTGGATATAGAAATGTTCAGAGTAGCTTCTATTTAGAGTCCAGTTCAGAAGCAAGGTAGGTAAAACATCAGTCAGATCTCCAACAGTGTGTTTTTTAATGTTTTTATGTTGGCTTCAATTGCCAGATGCTTTCCTAGAACTGCTATTGAAGCCACATATAAACACTGCATTATCTGTATTTAATGTCACATCTATACTGACAAACCTCAGACCCACAAAATGGAACAGATTAAGCTTTTGTTCTATACTTAAACTACTCTAAAATTACCCTTATGTGGTAGAATATAATAAAATTAAATTTTTAATAAATACGTACCCCTGTGGGTTTAGTAATTTATGTCCATATCCAAATTAGTCTATTTTGAATTCAGTATCATGTTCATCAAACCACAATGTTGTAAATCAAACTTTCAATTACCATAAGTGGATTTGGAAAAAGTCTAAATTATGTTATCCTCTTCATTCAAACAATACTTGATCAACAGCTTGCTAGAAAGTAACAACCATAGGCTTGGCTGTCCCAGCATTCGAAAACTGCAGCATACATTGACAGCTACTCTGTTAAACTCTTATTTCACAACATTACACTACATTTATTTACGTTAGATTTAGAATAAGGACTTCACTATTTAGTATGTATGAGAAATGTCAAGATCACAAACAGTCAATATTATTAGTACTGTGTATTTCAGAGGAATGTACAACCAGTGCCCCGGGAATAACCTCCATAAACAACATTAGCACCACTGTTCCTTCACAGATATGATTAAAATGTAACTGAAGTAGAGATCTCGCTAGGTGAAGTTTAAACTGAAATATTTAGACATTTTACAAAATATAAATGTATACTAATGAGTGAATCCAAATGCATTCTGACACAGAACTCACTGTTTTTAGTTTAAAATATGTTTTAAAGTCTGATAAAACACTGCCTTTCACTATTCACTATTCAGATCAATGTGACAAACACCAGCTAAATCGTCTTACTGCTGCATCCAGTCTGGGGGCCGATTTATGAAATCCATATACAGTACATCTCCATGGGGTCAATTTTAGACTCGATTGAGAAACCACAATGAAATATATGCTGTGTTTGACATAGGGCCTCTGTGATAGTTTATGCCTCACTTATAGTAGCTGTACTTGTTCTTTAGCTAAATACAATAAAAGAGCAAACTAGGGGTATGTTGGACCCATGTCCTTGGCCAGCGGCAAGCATTTCACTGGGCCTTGGTCCTTGACGCGTTATGCTCCGCAGCGTCTAAGGCGGCCATGTTCTGCGATGCGGTGATGAGGTGCAGCAGGCTGATGCCAGACTTGAGCAGACACACCACAGCACACAGCCCCTGCAGCCAGTAAAGCCAGGCTGACACGCACACACACACGCACCATTAGACTAGAGACTCTTTACCTTAACACATCTGTTTACTGACATGTATTACTGGTTGCACACAATCACCCCCATTCATCAAGTCTTTCCATTTGCAGTTCTGAGTTTGGTTTCAGTTTCAACATGATCACAAGACTAGAAAAAACTCTGAAGCTGTCACGTATGTGCTTGCGATCATATTTTTATTTGATCAGTTTTTTATTTGTTTGCCTGGTGTAGTGTAAATGAGGACCAGGGCAGAGAGATGAAATAAGAGATTCCTTACCGGGAGGTTCTTCCATGAAATGGAGAACATAGAGCAGGCAGAAGAATAACTCGTTCCCCATGCACATGATGAACAGAACCGGCTACAGGAAGGAACACAGACAGAAACACGGTTGTGGATTCCAAACCTCAGTTTATGTCGAGTGCCTGCATTCATGGTGGTTGGACGTTGCTCCCACTTACCTTAGAGGTGTAGTAGAGGCGGAGGACTGGGTTGCCAGACAAGTCAATGGTTTTGTGGCTGGTAGAGCCCTTCATCATTGAACTAAGGGAGAGAGAGAGAAATAACACGTGTAATAAAATAATAGTTACTAAGGATTTTGTCAGTTAAAAATTGGCTGGCATTGTATAAGTTATTACAGTATTTGCTGTTTATTGAGATATACGCAGAAACACGCACAGGGAAATAATAAAGACGTGGTGCTGTGATTTAATCAAAATGGCATTAGTATCAGTTCAACACAAACACACCACATAGTGATAACTTAAAGGTGGGTAAGTGATGCTGGGGAACTGTTATTTTATCTCAACATCCAAAGAAATACACCAATCCATTCAGTGCTCCCTCAGAAGCTCCATCCCTTACATTAGCTGATGATAGGCTGATAGTGTTGGGTGGTGCGGTCTGCACCACGTGTGTGTTCACATGTACCTAAACATCTGGCATCAGCAAGTTCCTTCAGCCCAGCAGCTGTCATGTTCACAGGGCTGTGTAGAGTATCACTTTTTTTTTTAACACATACAGAGAATCGTAAAATAGCGAAATGAGGAGATATTTGTTGAATTTGACTAAATATGTATTATTTTATAATTATTATCATTAATGTAAAAAGTATTTTCAGTAGCGCAAGTAGGAACTACTAATAGATAGAACAAACACTAAAATTAATAAAAATAAATAAAAAATGTTTATGGAAGCGTAATCTGAACAATATCCAAATATACTGCCTATTTGGTTCTTCATGTACACAGCCCTGCTCTACAGCAACAAGACACCAGTGCACCAGAATCCATTACAGAGCTGACAAACTGCATGTGATTGTATCTACCTGTGAAGGTGAAGCCAGTGGCTGGCAATGTCCAGGCACATGCTGAGCTGGAACAGGAAGGTGTAGGACGGGTAGAGCAGCGCCAAATTCACCAGGAGACACATCGTAGCACACCGGTCCGTCAACATGTCAAGCATGGCGCCAAACTTTGTAGCTAGAGAAAGTAATGGAACAAAAAAGGTTCTCCTTTACAGAACCCTCATAAAAAACAACAGGATTCAATTCTTATGTCTCTAGTTTCTGTGATTGTTAGCTTTTTAAAACCCAATAATTAAAATTTTTTTATTTAGTTGTATTTATTTTATGAAGTGTTTGTTCTATCCATTAGTAGTCCCTCCTTGCACTACTGAAGACAATAATTGTTCCAATATTCTTCATCCCAAGCCTCACCGTGGCTTTATCCCAAGCATTCCCCCCCATGTGAGGCTACGGCGTAGACTGATGTGCAGCTCTCCGAAAATGTAACTACCTGTTAGTTCGTATGTCGATTCGACACAGCAGTCTTGTGAATGCAAGCCCATATGCCAGAGTAGTGCTTTGGAATTTGTTTATAACAACGCCATAGCCTTCATGCATGCACAGACTGTCTCCCTGGTATATTCCTGGTAGAATTATTTGTTTCGCTGGAAAGATACATTCTTATATGTCTTGCTTGAGCATTTTCAACCAAGACTAGCCTACTGCACTTTACAAAAGGGGGATTTTCCTTGGTTTCCTTGTTGTACGGACAGCGAAAGGCAGTCTTTTATAAATACAATTTTGTGTCGGCAGATTGTTTCCTATGATACATGTTGATGTTTCTGTATGCTTATTTCAAAGTTTTTTTTACATGCTGTTCTATCGGGAGCCAAGACGTGGGTTTCCCTGGCATTTCCTTGTTGTTCCTGCAGTGAAAATCTGTCTTTTATAATACTATTTTGTGTCGACACAGATTATTTTCTATGATATATGTCGGTGTAACTAAGAGATTCACTGGAAAGAAATATTTTTAAATGCTTTTTTCAAAACGTTTACACTCATTTTATGTTCTAATTGTCAGGCGCATTTAAGACATGGTACTTCCGCATTTTGCCGCTTCGCATCAATCGCATGCGCACTCAACGCACACAAGCTTGCCGTAGGAAAGACGTAAGTTCGATGCAAAGCATAAATAGGCCTTTACCTGTGATGAGTTAGGCTACGTTCACACTGCACACAAATCTATCCCAAACCCATTTTTTTCACCCCTAAGTGACTCGGGTCTGGTCTTTTCAGAGCAGTGTGAACATCACAAATCACATAAAATATATGATTTGATATATTATATTTTCTCATCAGATCTGGGCCACTTTCATATGTGGTAGTAAATCACATACACATCTGATTATTTTAAATGCAATCTCAGTCAGTTAGTTTGCGCATGCTGGTCACTTTGGAACCGTGATCAGTTCACACTAGAATCTGATACGTGCCACATTAAACAGATAATTAGAGGAATTAAGCACTAAATCGGAATTGAGCATTATGGAATGCAGTGTGAACGTAACCTATGTTGAGAAAGCTTGCCTTGGATCGACCCAAAAATCTCTTAAAAACGATATTCCATGAACATAAACATTGTAAGAACGTCATACTGATTGTACATTTTGAATACATCCCCTCGATTTGGAACGGAGATACTTTGGGGGTTGTAGTTCTATGATAGGTCATTGGCATCTTACAGACATACATACAGTCTGCAAAAGACTACACTGAAGGAATATTTTAAGGAGTCACATTTCAAATTTGGACAATAACAGCTCAAGCTATTCAGTGATCATTTCTAGTTAGGTTATCGTTCACCACAAAGATGGCTGGAATGGAATTTCTCAATGAGGGAGAATAAGATTTTTGGATTCAGACTGTAAATTAGTACATATATATTAGTGTATATATGCATTTATAACTACCACACACATTAAAAAATGTCTGACATTCATAATAAAACCCATAACATATACTGATCATATGTTGCATTTTAGTCCTATAGTGTAAAAGGGATTTAGATGCATAATTCTAATAACGTATTCAATTATATCTATAACAATTATCTATAAATAAAAATATATTTATGTTGTTTTTGAGCTTCATTTACCAAAGAGCAGTGTCATCCACATGGTATATTTAATCTGAATTGAAATCTCAAGTGTTTCCTACAGTGTAATACCAAAATGACATATGTGAGACTTATGGGTTCATTTGACACCAATTAATGTGTGAACATGCTTTTATGAGAAAAAAAAACGTATCCAAGGAGCTAGGGATGAGGTATAATCAGCTATTGGAAGATAATTGTAAGATAATACACATTTTGTCAAATTCAACAAATATCACCTTTGTTTAAGAATTAAGTCTTTCTAAGAGTCAAGTCAAAAGTATAGGGCTATAAGATCATGCTTACTTCAGCCAGTATTAGCATTTTATTGATTTGACAATTTACTTTAATATGTAAATGAACATTACCAAAGATTTCATTCCGCTACTATACTTTCAGACTAAGAACCAAGAGAATATGGAACATAGAAAAAACATCTGCCCACCCATGCACCCAATACATACACTGGCTCAAGGCACGGGCAGCATGTCCATCAAAGGCGTCCAGGAGCGCACTGAGGAGGTAGCAGAAGACGGCGGGCAGCGGGCAGCATGGCATCAAGTAAAATGAAATGAGGGCCAACACGATGCGGGCGTAACCTGAATAAAGTATTATCCTCATCACAAACCTAAGTGGTGACATGTAACTTTAATTATGACAATCATTCACACGTTACCTTGTTCGGCAATTTTGTAACCTAACAGATCCGGAAAACTCACCGATTAAATTAGGCACAAAAAGGAATATGTTTCTTGTTGTTGTATGTTGTTCCGCCATATCTATAGTGTGCGTGAAATATACGTCAATATAGGAAATGTATTTTCCTTTTGGTTGATTTCCCGTCGTGTGGTTATAACGATATACTTCCGGATAGGACCACGTGACGCACTAGGGGCCTCCCCTTTAATTATCTGCCAACAGTCTATTTTTAGGTCAACGTCATTTTGATAACGAGGTACCGCCAGGGCACGTCATACAGTCTGGATAACATTCATGCAATAAAATAAATGCATGCACCATGGTCCATGAATAATAAAATAATAAAAACACATGTTATACCAGATGTATACTCACTCTATACTTATGTATTACAATTACATGGCACCTATGATGCATTAGCCTACTATAAAGCCTTCATAACAAATAGGCCTACATGTACTAAGTATGAACATCTTACATTTTGTATTACATGGAGCCTTTCAGGGGAAAATAAATATTAGATTAAGCATATTGCTGATTGTTTGCCAATTATTCTTAGGATTGATTTAATGTTGGTTATTTGTTGTACAATGAATAGCCAAGTTAGCCTGGTGGCATAATAATGTTAGTAATAATGCTCATTACTTCTGTAAACATCTGTCAGAGTCAATCTCAACAGCTTTACTTTGACCTGACTCTAAAAAAACATTTTATCATATATATACACACAACTTTTCGAGACGAATACAGTAGCGGTAATAATGAATAATAAATAATAAAGTGATTTCTCTTCAGGCAAATACCAGAATGCAACCCCATACCATGCAGCAACCAGGAATAAAAGACTCATGTATTTGGCTTTCTTGTCATTTTATTTCTCCAAAATTATTATTTTTTTGTTGCATTTGTGCACAACTAATGTAATGATGACCATTCTATTGTTTTACATGGAACCTGAACAGTTAACCTGTTTTCAATCAAATTCAGATCCAAATCAACCCAAACACTCATCTGACACATTTCACGTTGAATATTCAGGCCAATAGTCCACATCCTCCGTAACTTAACTGTGTGTGTGTGTGTTGGTCTGGACCTCATTTCCTCAGTTCTGTTGCTCAGATGTAAGGGGACAGCAGCAGTTTCCGTGCATCTAGTAAACGCAACGTGGGTGGCATCACGACACAGCAGTGGAACTGATTGGCAAAAAAATGATGAATACTTCTTTCCCTAATACTTTCCCCAAGTTCTGAGACAAGAGGAAACGATGGCTATAGAGATTTAAAAATCATATGCATTAAAAATATAAAGGAAGTAAAAATGTCAATAGATCTTTAAAGTTTGTCACAAAATAAAGAGACAATAGGATTATAGGAGACTGCATAAAACAGGCAAGAAAACCACACATGGTAAACAGATCCTGCCCACACAAAATGGCTTCCAAAAAAAGAAATATCCACTCGAGATCAACATAACCAGACCAAATGTCTGTACCTTCACCCCGACAACCTCACCTATAACCTTGCATGTGTTGAAAATCATGGCAACCATAACCAAATACAAATCCACAGTGGAGATGCATCATGGACTTCGACAAGCACTGCAACCCGCTGAGGTATGACTGCATGTAAGAGCCGCTTTCTATTTTGATTCGCTTCTTGCCAACATTTGCACAGAACTGGGAATTACAAAAAGTAAAAACATTTAGAATAATGAAAAGAGCTCAGAAGCCACTAGGAATGTTTTCACCCAAACATTCCTTTACTATCAGTGCAAATGAGGTAGACATGACAAGACAGCATCAGATCACACTGACATCTCTCTCCAACAACGATGGTGTCAGCTTGGTCGCTGGCCACAAAGCACAATGGATTATGACCTATGGAGAAGGCTAACAACTGCTGACTTTCACCTAAAGGAAACGTAACAGCAAGCACATATATTAACACATATCCCATCACCGAAGTCACTGTGACCGATGACAGGTTCATCATCTACCTATGCAGACTGTGCAAATCCAAACCATAAGGTGTTTATTTCACAGCCACTGGGCAGAGGCTGTACAGTGTTTTGTAAAAGCTGCAGTAAGCAGTATGAGTGTCTTAAGCTTGAATACAAAAGATAAAGTAACATGGCACCTGAAGCACTGGAAACACATGACTAGATAATGGACCAATAGTGTCCACATGTTAATACTGGCTCCAGTAAAACTAAGAACCGAAAACCTTGACCAGTAGACACCTACCCTGAGACCTAGACAGGAATGCTGGGAAAGGTAGTCTCCCCCCACCCCTTACTTGAAATTAGGTTTCTATATCTCACAGTAACATTGCTTATTCCCATCTAGTGGTCAAAATTGGCAACAAATAAAAAATTAAAAAAAATAAAAATTAGCATACAACATAAATAGTCTCTGCAGTAGTAGTAGTAGTAATAATGATAGCATCTATTACAAATTTGTATAACATGACAAAATAATCATCATTATTACTCTAACACAGCCTTGAAGTTAGTGCTTATATGTACACCTAAGTAAGTACACGCAAGTCAAAAGTGTTTGGACAGTGAACAATCTTCAGTCTACCTGTTTACATTTACTACAGGTAGCTTACAATTGTATTCATTTATATAAATAAGATGTGTGCCTGTTATCAATACAAATGCTATCTGTACATAAGTTCCATGCACTAAATTGGTCTAATGTGTATGGACATGTACACATTATATACAGATGCACGCAGCCATGGTGAGGCTGTGTGGTCTGGAATGAAATCAGAGCATTTAGCACACTAGCGCACGCACACACACACACACACACACACACACCCTTAGAATGACCTCTCAATTTAGTGCTTGACTCACTGGCAGAATCCTTTTAAGGACACGTCCAGGGGTAGTGGTAGAGTCGTCCAGCCAGAATAGATGGCAGTGTTTCAATTGTCATTTAAAATTGTTATATCTACTTAAAAAAAATAAAAATCAGTTGTAAGTAGCCCATCTGCCCTTTGCCAACTCCTGTGCCATCGGCCTCTCATGCGCAGAGTAGTATCAAACTATTCAAATCAAAAATGACTATTTAGCATTATTTACATAGTTACAGTGGTCTTTTTGAAGCACCGCTAGCCGAAGCTCCACATCTGCTCACCTGCTCAGTTCACCCTCAGTGTCAGCAGAGTTCTGCTACAAAACTAAAACTCTCCATTTCCTAAAACAGCCTCTGAGCTGCATATCTACATGGCAAACTACTGGTTTAGTCTCACACTAGACAGTCAATACCGTGCCCATAAACAAAGGTTTCTTTGCTACAAAATTAAAGACTATATCCCTGTCAAACAACATTGGATTCCTGACAGCTCAGCTTCTCTCCTTTTTTTTGTGTCTTCAGATGACATACGTTTCTAACACTGTGTGCACTGAAGAACTAACTATAGCTGAGTGGGGTTGGCCCACGTCTCTCCTTGGAGCTTCCTCTAACATCATCCAACAGAGACTATTTAAAGCTCCCTTCTCTTTAAGAAAGGACATCTTAAACAGTCTACCGATTGGGGAGGATGGGGGGACACCGTCGTTTGATCAGGATTGACCTAGTGTGACCTCCAGTGTCATAAAGCTTCTTGGAGGAAAGACGACATGAGAACATTGGTAACAACAACATAAACCCCCCCACCAACTTCCAGCAGGCAGAGTGCTTTAGGAGTAGGACAGGTGGGAGCCATTGGAGATGTGCGAGGTGACGGAGGTGCTGCGGCTCAGCCCTCCGTCACTGCCCCCGCCCCCCCCGGGGCCCCCGGACGCCGTCCTCCTCAGCGGCTGGGGGCTGTTCCTGAGGGCCATGAGGCTGGGGCCCCGCACGCCCAGCCCCCCGCCGCCGCCGTAGCCCCCCTGGGACGAGGAGGATGAGGAGGAGGAGGGCGGGGAAGAGGACGACAGGGAGATGGGGGGAGGCGGGGGAGGAGGGGGCAGGAGAGCCAGGGACTGGGCCGAGGCGTGGGAAGACAGGTGGTGGTGGTGGTGATGGTGATGGTGGTGGTGGCCCTGGGAGTGCTGGGAGTAGTGGCCCCCTCCCCCGCCCCACTCGCGGGCACGCTCACGCCCCTCGTGGTCGCGCCCGTCGCGGTACAGCTGCGGGGTGCTCTGGTGGTGCTGGTGGTGCTGGGGGAGGTGCTGCTGCTGTCGGTGTGGCTGGAGGTGGTGGGAGGGAGCCCGGCCCCCCACCTCGCTGTCCCTGGCCAGGCCGTGGTGAGACGAGCTCACCGACTCTGCCCGGCCGAACCCTCGCTCTGCGCCACTGCTGTTGTTCTGGCTGCGCCAGGAAGGGGGCGCCGCCGAGCTCTGCACGCTGTGGCTCCAGTGGCTGCCTGAGCGCGGCACGGGTCGGGACGGCCACGCCCCAGAGCCCGAGGAGGGGATGGGGGCGGGGTAGCCCTGGTTGAAGGCCTCGGCGGGGATGCCTGTCAGCGCCATGTTGCTGAAGCCCAGGCGCATGCTCTCCGAGTCGAACGCCTCGATCTCGTGCGCCTGCCGCTCCAACAGCGTGCGGATCCTCTCAGAGCGCTCGTTCTGCAGGGAGAGCATCTCCTCCTCGATCTGCAGGGGGCGGAGGGGTAAGGCTCCTTTAAAAAGAGGATTCTACACCATTATTAAGCACCTCTGCCATGTTACCAAGGTGACAGTCAGCTGCTCACATCAAGTTGTAAGAGTACCTGTTTGTCTGCACTAGTGACTAAAATTAATATTTTATACAATAGAATTAGGACTGGGAATCGATTAAAGTGCTCAAAATTGCTGCGATTCATCGTATTTTCATTTTATGGTGCTTTTTGTTCTTTTATAGACAGGACAGTATAGAGAGAGAGATGGGTGAGAGATATCAGGGAAGGATCGGGAAATTACCTCAGGCCAGATTCAAACCCAGGCCACAGAGTCATCACTTGAACCACAACCTGAAAATAGTAGTTGTTTGCGGCTATATTAATGTTTAAAAAATAATTTAGACACCTTTTTAAATCACCAACAATTTGGAACATCAAAGAAAACACTTCTAGCTTCATTTTAAAGATATTGGGAAGAGATAGACAATGCAAGCAGCCAGGTGTTACATAGGCCTACAGTATGCTGCAGGTATTTAGAGAGCAAGGGTAGCTGTGACGTTGTCACATAGGGCAGAAGTCTGAAGCGGCAATATTTACATGTGGATGGTGTGAGTATATAAAAGACGCTGAATTAGCTGACGGGAGAGAGAGGGAAGGAAAGGTGGGGCAGTTCGATTGATGTTTGTGGGATAGCCTACATTTTTATGTCACTGGCAGCTTAATAAACATGTTCTTTTTATAAGCAATCTAACATTTCCTCACATTGTGTCCCTGGAGGAATGATACTGTACAGCTATTGTAACAAGGTCCTAACCGCTGTTCAGATCAGAAGTCTAGAAAGTAACAAGCGAAGTACAACACCCAACACATTTAAACCACATTAACGATGGCAGACGATAAGCACAAGTTCCACACTAGCGCGCACACAGAAGATTACATTCTGTCCTGTAACCTCGAGTCACGTCAATAACCTGGGTGGTTTTGCATTTGTACGGTAGCTGCTACAGTCGAAATGCTTAGGTTGTATAGTAATTAGACGTTGCAAATTGTTCATTCCACCGCCGTAGTCCAAAGCGCAATCAGGAAACTATTTCAATCTATAACTCCACTGTTACATTTCATCATACTAATATTTTGGTGGGCAGGATGGTCTAGTGGTCTGAGTGTGAATGGGTGAATGTGAGGCCAAATAACGTAAAGCTAAAGAGCTTTACGTTACGGATAAAAAAGCGCTATATAAATGCAGTGCATTTACCATTCCAGTCTCTTTGCTCGTATGAATTGGCGCAGGCGGCACACTAAAAGCTTGCCTCAACAGGTAGAACAGGTAGAAAAAGGAGATAGTGTAGTGACTATTTCCTGAACCAGCCTTGATAGTCACTCCATGGCTGATTAACAATTATTGCACGTTATGACGCGTCGTATACTCCTCCTCATTCCAGATTCCGTTTCGCTCCCGATTTCCTTAAACAAGTCTTTCCTTTCATTCCTTTCGTGTACACCCAGTGTGAATACCCAACAACTTCTACTACCCGCCAACAGTCAAAAGACACTGTGCTTCCTCATCCAAACCAACCCACCTCTTTCCTGTACCTGTGCACACCTAAATGTCCTGTGGCATGGCTTACTGCTACCTAGTTTCCCGTAGGGCTGTCCCGAATACCATTTTACAGGTTTCGAATACTTGCTGGTATTTCCGAACGAGTATTCGAATACTCTTT
>JAODUH010004787.1:0-10498 GCA_027564835.1 Typhlichthys subterraneus | reverse complement strand
GTGTGTGAGAGAGAGAGAGAGAGAGAGAGAGAGAGAGAGAGAGAGAGAGAGAGAGAGGGAAAGAGGAAAGTACCACTGAGCAACTGGTACCGTCCATTCCTGTAGATAACAAATCTATCAATGAGGCCAAAGTATAACTGCAGGAGGGGAATGTGTTTCTGGCTAGCGCTCAGCAGCAACTCTGCTTGGATTTGGAAAGCCAAGCAGCTTCTGCGGAGGCCTATGTAAATATAAATACTCCTACAAATGCGCTAATGTGTCTTCTCATTGCAGTCTGAGACAGAAACAAGACCAAATGCCTGCGTTGGCGGCGCTAACTGGGCGTGGCCAACTGTGCATGTGAGATTTGACAACACGAACGCTGTTAAAAAGGTGAAAACTGCAGCAGCCATGGAAACAGCAGGTCTTTCGCGTAGGGTACATTGACTGGGCAGCACCAGCTGGGCAGGGACGTTCCTACGACCATTTTCCCAAACTCACACGGCTGCGCAGTAGAAACACCATTGAAAAAAGGTCGTCCCCCCGACAACTGCAGCTCCGCCCATAAACAGTAGTAATTTATGCATTCTCCAGCATCATACTAGCGGAACAAAAAGCCTACTATCTGTTCCAGCACTCTCATCTCAGAAGCGACCCACGGACGGACCAGGAGAGTCGAGGAGAGCACAGGCTCCCTCCTCTGTCTTCCACCCGCCTGCCTAATGTTCCTTTAGGCACGTAGACGCCCCATTTGAGACATGAAAGTCCCCGCTGATGTCACAAGCCCGCCAGAGACCTGGGCTTAGGATGTGCACAGAAAATAGAGGGCAGGGGTAGGCCTGCCCGAAGGAAACACGCTGCAAAGGGCAACGGGGTACCACAAAGCACCGATCCAGCATCTGCTGAGATCTTGACAGGATGTAACTAGAGCATTGTTTTCTAGACTTTTACGGGCTGAACTAAAAAAAAAGTGCGCTGGGGGAAAATCCCTGTGCAATGTTTACAGTTGTGAAATTGCAAAATAGATTTGTATCAACACTGTGGTAATGGTCTTAATATTTTAGAGCCAATAGCCTTGTGTATTTGATTCGCTTTTTAACTCACACAAAAACAGGTACTGCACTACTTATGCACACAAGATAAGACCATATTTAATGTGATCACTGAATACCAAATACCAAAAAGCTCCTGGCGTTCATGACACATGGCCCTAATATGTGTTCAAACACACGCTCTCAAAGCATCATAATGGGACTAAGAAGCATTGGTAGAGAGAATGTGTTGGTTTTGCACAGAATGCACAACAATAAAAATGAAGGACTTACTAGCGCAGTAGACCTCCGGGGTCGCTGTCTCCATAGCTGTGGGAGCTCTGTGATGAAAACAAAATGCACTACATTTATTGGCAGTTTTTGATTATTTATATGCTGCCACCCCTTGCTCCTTTCATTAAATATATTGTATTGAAAGTAGCCTACTACACTTTTGTCAAACCTTAAACTCTGTAGCCTCTTTGCTGCAAGAAATGGCCGCAAAAAAGTTTACCATGAAAATAAAAATAAATTAAAGTGTTCCTAGATTTCACCAGCAATTACCTTTACGATTACGATTACTTCTAATGTGTCTACAAAGCTGATGATAGCCGTTGCTACGGGCAGACTGTGTTCTCAAGTTACAGTTACAATCAAAAATATGTTTTGGATTTAAGTTATATGCTGATTTGGATTTAAACTTCAAATGTTCCGCACATTTAACTCTACTAACTGGCGGAACCTGAGAATACAACCAGTAGACAGTGGCTGTATAGACACAGTGTTAACAAGAAACAACGGAAGTGAATGGCTGCTGAATAGAGTGTTTGAGTGGTCGGTCATGAGGCTATCGTGAATGTCATGGCAAACATCTGCAGGTGGAATTTACATTGATGTGAGGAAACTACAGAGTAAAAAATATAAAAAAAAAAAAGTAAATGAAGATCCTTTGAAACAAGTTACAAGTTCTTAGTCTGGGACTTAGAAAGGCTTGAACTATTTCAAATGCTATTTCAAAACATTTTATAGAGTCATACATACTTTAAACCCCCAAAAGTTCAGAAAGTATTGTACTTGAAAAACAATGTTAAGCTTTCTTACATAACTATAACACAACCTGTTGGCATACTCCATGTACAGTATCTTGATGAAATAGAAAAGGTTTCCTCAAACATTTGAGTCATTTAACTATCGGGTTTACTGTAAATTCAGGACCTTCAGGTAAATTCCAACACAAAGTATAGATTTAAAGTTTCCATTAAAATTGTGGCCTGTGTTTTATTAGTATTTTGTTAAAAAATTCAACAGTAATGTTTGAATATTTGGTAGTATAAAAGACACTACTACAAAAGTCACACCATCAAATTGTAAACTGGCTAATTGCAAGCCCTTAGGACTGGTTTTATATGAATGATCACATAATTATGTTAATTCATATGTTATATCCAGCTAACTAGTCAGTGGATGGTGTTATACCCTCAAAAATTACAATGTAAAAAAGGAAGGAAATGAATAAAAGAATCA
Source organism: Typhlichthys subterraneus (assembly GCA_027564835.1). Lineage (NCBI taxonomy): Eukaryota > Metazoa > Chordata > Actinopteri > Percopsiformes > Amblyopsidae > Typhlichthys > Typhlichthys subterraneus. The sequence continues at coordinate 7,964 of JAODUH010004787.1, read as the reverse complement.
GGTCCCCTTTTATGCAAACCTGTAGCTCTACCATGCAGCCTTACAAATTATATTTTACAGGCATCAAGTTGTACAATAGGCTAAATACTGAAAGTTATCTTTTCTAATTTGAACTTCAAAATTATGCAGAAAAAGATCATGTACAATATGACACTCCTATACGGACTGTATGTGGAAATCACCTGCTAAATTGCATAAGCCTGTGTGACATAATTAATTACAACTGCATGGCTATTATTCCGGCAATGTTTCTATAGTTAAATCTTGTACAGTTGAGTTTGTTGATAACATATCATACAGTATACTACTGTATTGGGTGCAAGGATAACTAACTCTGGTCTAGAACTGCTGGTTCTTCAAAGAATGATATTAAACACTTTAAGTTTTTATTAAGTGTAATATTTGTCACTTAAGAATTCTTTAAATTATGCTAAGGTCAGCAAATATATTTAAATATTCCTCACTCCTGACAAGCAAATGCAGTGTACAGCTACAGAATTTTCACAATAATCTACAATAATCTGACCAGCAACAAAGATCCCTTGCTTGCCTTTGGGATATAGAAACGTGTTGAGGCATTTCCTTCACAAGCTGCAATGCTTGTGCAAGAAAAATAAATAATGTATTATCTGTAATTTTATGGTAGCCTATTTGTTGACTGGACTCAGCAGGATTGATTATGTTTTTACTGTGGATGTGTTACATCTGCAGGATTTACAGTATATTATGAATTATTAATCACATTTTGTTAGTCTTGCTCTGACCAATTTTCTTAATTCGAACCAATGAAACCAATAAATTATGTAGACTAATGTAGACTACAGTATAACCAAACCATTTTCCAAAATATAATATAATTGCCATCTTCCTAATGGATTTGTAAGTGCGACCTATCTTTCAGATGTTCTAACAATAACAACAACGTCCAAGCAAACTAACAAAAAATGATATCTTAAAAGTTGATTAATTTACCTTTATATGTATCTCCAGTGCAACTGCCTTATATGTGGGCTCCGTCAATGAGGGTTGACGTATAATTAGCCACTTCCCTTAATAGTACAATTTGTCTAAATAAATATAGCCAAGTATAGGTACAAATTAAACTATTAACCTGATTTACTGAATGACCGCCTTAAATCATATATATATATATATATTGTATAGTAAACGATTATAGCTGATCAATTACCTGACCAGCCTCATAAAGTCTGAGAAAAGTTTAGGAAGATCACATTTATCCTCAAGAAATTTAGCAGTGGTACGTGCCTCCCGTGCGTCAACTAACGCGCAAACCCCCGGCACCTTCCCATGAGCATTTCATTAGATAAAAGTAAAATCGACTGTGCTGTTCTATACGTCTCATCTACATGCTTAGCGAGGCAGGAAAAGACTCACAGAATCGTAAAGGAAAGAGAATGATGGATCAAACTGGATCCACCGGTTCCTAAGGAATTAGCGAGAGAGGCAGGGAGCAGCCAAGATATTTTCGACAACTAAGGGATTGGAAAATGAGTAGGTAGGAAATGTCGAAAAGAGCTACTCATTGAAGGTGACTCATCGTACCACAGCACCTCACTGCATGTTGCACACTTGATATAGACTGAGGAACGTATCATTACTCATAGTTGTGTTATTGGTGCTTAGTTCATTTTTGTACGGTATTGTCACACTGACGACAACTCAACAGGTCATCCGATCACTGCAGTACGTTTACAACCTGTCTGACAATTGGCATTTGCACGCAGACGCACCTGCCCGCGCTTCCAGTAGCCAAGGAAGCATGATGATGAATGACTACTAGACTGTTATTTGCAGCACGGCAACGATACAGTAGCACGGACCGGTTATTCAGTCTATCCAATGCACAAACACGTTAGCATCTCGTTACAGTTACCTTAAAACACAGCTGTTTTTATAATTCCATATGCAAACATGTCCGCGAAGTTGCGCACTGCTCCAGATCAAACGACTCCTTTCGGGCTAGACTTCATTGGCGACTAGTCGACATGCAACGCGGGCTACAGTTGGTTCCGCTGCAGCAACAGTTGGTAGATCCATCGGTGACTTCCTCCTCCATGTTCGACGGCAGCGCAGAGGCAGACAAGCCGCCTGAGTTGCTATTCTGGGAACTTGGTCTGACACAGAGAAACGGATCGCTGTGGACCACAGGCTGTCTGCAGCAAGTCAGCCTCTGCTCGACAATCGATTAGGTTACAGTATTCAGGGATTAAATTATTAAACATGGTATCACAGATTTAATAAACGTGAAACATAGGGTTATGACTACTTTTTTGGGTATTTATTTGATATAGGCTAATAGGACTGGCTACTATGACAAGTAGTCCAGACGTAATGAACCATCAATTCATAGAAAGGTTACATTGCAGAAATATCAACAATGGGTAGGCCAATATGACAAATATTACAATACATAGTGGCGAAATGCACCGGCCTACTCGAGGCTTCGCTTTCAAGCCAACAGTACAAATCTTCAAATTTCCCTTATACAATATTTGCGTTGCACGAACCCCCCTCCCCCTTATTTTAACTTTATAGGCTACTGGCTGTAATGTATTTAAATCCGCACCTCGTTTTTACAATAGCTCCACCTTGTGGTATTGATGTGTATGAGATTTGTATTGTTTATATATCGTATTTTTTATTTTTACATGTAACATAGGTATTTTTATATTTATATTTGTTTTATATGTATGTTGCAGCTTTTACATTTACAACTATGTTAAATAATGTGCAGCGTCTCTTTTTTCCCCACACCTGTTTAGCCTATACAGAATAATGTAGGCTACATAATTATATATATACACATACATACATACATACATATATATATATATATATATATATATACACACATATATATATATATATACACATACACATATATACCTACATATGTATACCACATACATATATATACCACATACATACATATACATATATATATATATATACCACATACATACATATACATATATATATATATACACATACATACATACATATATATATATACACATACATACATATATATATATATATATATATATAGCGTGCACATATAAACGGTATTTGTCTATTGTGCCATTGTGTTTATATTTGACGTAATAGTGACTGTATTTTATACAATAGCTAATTTCAATATATTATCAGTAAACTCTAAAAATGTTTGAAAACTACAATAAACAGACAGACAGCAGCAACAATAACTTGACACATTAATACTGCATGCTCATATATGAATACAAAAAGCTACTGTTTGTGTATTGAGTAATATCACACATTGTGTCATATAACAGTCAAACCTGTAATCAAAACATCCATTCCTAGCATGCCAGCACACTCCACTACCCAATAACAGAAGGCTTGCTACTAATGCTCAAGCAGGAAATGAACTGGCCTTCTCCTCTTCCAGCTGGTGCCTCCTCTTCTCCTCCACAGCAGCTCTGCGAAGCTCCTCTTTCTGTTTCTGCTCCTCCAGTCGCCTCCAGCGCTCCTCCACCGTGCGCTCGTACTGCAAGCGTGCACGGCGCTCCTTCTCCCGGATGAGCTGCTCCCTCGCCACTGAGAAAAACAAGTAGCATTTTCTTACAGGAGGTTGTAACAAGAACTGGCAGACCACTACGTGTTTTAGGTTTATTTATGCGTTTTCTGACAGCAACATATTGCGATAACAAACCAAAAAAAGATATCACATACCCAGGCTTTTATCTCTCTCCTCTCGTCTCTCTTTAGCTAAACGCATTCTGTCGTCTGTCCTCATAAAACCCTCCACATCTGAAATACATAGTGAAAAACGGCAGGAGATAAAATAGAAGTGCCTTTAGTTTGAATCCAGTGCAACAGAAATAAAAGAAACACTTTATTTAACTGGTTTACGTGGTTCTACTGACAGTAGTGAGACTTACATAGTATACCTGCAAAGTTATTGATGGTGGGCAAATGTACAGGAGAGGGTTGGCCATTTATCTGAGGCTTCTTCTCTGTGGATGGAGCTGACACAATCAAATGTGCCACAGAGAAAGACACGCTTAGATTAAAATGCATGATCAGCAGCGCAACACAGGCCTGTAGTATTGTTTTGTTAACAGCAGAGGGAGCCATATCCTGCACTATTCACTTGAACTCACTGCGGTTGCAAAATGCCAAGAATCTCATGCCAAGGGCAAACCGTTAACGTCCTTGGTATGATGTCACAGGAATAATGCTGAATGTCTGTTTTCTGTGTTGCTGTCACGGTGGTCTTTTTATCACGATCTTCGCGGCCATAACCAACCCATTAATCTGAGATAACATTGCCCACTGCCCAGCTACAATATAGGCTTCTGAATGTTGTATGATTGTAGTTCTTAATTCGGTATAAGTTTGGAGGCTAGAGAAGATGGCACAAGAGGCAAGATGTAAGACCATATTTGGTTTGTACACTGACACACTCTCTCTCACACACACACACACACACGCACATTGTCAGGATTAGGCTACTCACTAGTTTTTCCATCAGATGTAATCCGGGATGGGGAGCTATGTCCATTGTTGTGGGCCTTCTTGTCAATAAGGAGGTTTGGTGATGGAGGTATCTTGACATCACCTATGTAAAAATCAAATAGATTAGAAATGCTCCTGTAACCAAATGTCAGAACTGAGAGTATATACATTCTACTGCCCATAAATAATGTTGAAAATGGCCATGTATCCATCGACACATAATGATGCAGATAGATAGCAACAATGGCATCTATCTGCACCTCTTCTAGTTCTCGTTCTATGGCATTTAAATGGAACTGCAGAAGCATAAATGTAGGTTTTATAGTGTGTGTTTTGTAGGGGCTTATTTCTTCATGGCTATATTCTTTAGCAGTCAGTCATAAAACAAACTGGATCATAGATAAACAAGCCTAGAGCCATAGAGCATGGACTTATTTTTATTTATCTGATTGTAATGAAATTGAAAATGAATTCCATTAACTTTTAAGTGGAGAGTGTTCTTGGTTGAATAATAAATTATATATGGGCTATAGTTGCTTCAATAACCATCGTATATTATCTTAGAAAAAGTTATATTTGCTCAGCAGTAAACCATAGTGTAATAGGAATATTTGAAAGAAATGTAGCCGGCTAGGCCTATTGTTTTACAGTAAGTAAACACAAAACAAGTAAACACAAAGTCATGTTATACTGCACCTTCAGGATGGTGTAACGCATCTCCAGCCTCAGTCTGACGGTAGTTATCTCCACACAATGTCCCTGCAGACAGATCATGGTAGCCTATCACTATGTGATTTTATGTGCATGAAAGTGCCTATACGCAACCCGTTGTCCCAGTTCCAATGTCGTCTAAAGTCACACGCGAAATTTTGAGGTGCGTCATCAACAGAAAAGATCAATATTTCTGCCTCGATGTGACCGTGACTTAGGGTGTTAGCTTAGCCTATACACAAAGGCAGCTATCGGCCATTAAATCTGGGGCATATTCAACATAGCAAATACATTTAAATCCAAGTCAGAAAACGAGCGCCATAGAACTGATAGAACCCATTTGTAGGCAGACTCGAGTGATCGAACCATCCTTGCAGACTGAGTTGCGCCATTTGTGGACCCCGAACAAAACACACAAATGTTTTATTTACAGATCAATTCAAGCAACTGTAAAATGTAGCCTACCTTGTAATACATTGGACGTTGAGTGGAAAGTCTTCGCCATTGTTCCTGTCAACAACGAAATTTACGACAAGGGTAATTTACAATGCTGATCTCCTGCAGGCTACCGGCTATTGCACAGTATTCGTTTTATTCTCTTCCAACAAATAGGCTATATAGCGCGCATCTATTGCTTTTGCGCATCTAGGCAAAAATCAGGAGAACGATAAAGGCGAAGATCCTTTTCATCGTGATAGCTGTATCTTTTGACGGACTCAATATTGTCTTGGTTCGACCCAGGAGATAGGGTATGAATGGAAAGGTGTCAGATCTTTGGATGGTGGACGTGATGAGTTTAAGCAGAATTGCATGCAGGAATGATGCGCACAATACGACTGAGCTCGGCGCAAGTCTCCTAGGTCACCCAAAATAACAAAATCAATAAAATAATTTTAAAAAATGTGACCATGCATAAACCAGTAATCTGATGATCTTAAATTAATCTCAATACTACAGTACACTATAGCATCCTCGTCGAAACATATCCAAGATGCGACAGTGCAATGACACTCCGCCACACTAGAAGGCACCGTGGATGAATGTGGAACAGAGAAGAAGAGCATCTAAACCAGAAGAAGTGCCGCTGCAGGAAGGCAGGACCGCAGTACGTGTTGTTGTAGCCAAGTAGCTGAAGAAAGATGCTCACCAATATCGCTAATGTGCTGAGAGCGTGTGGTTCAAGAAATGTAAGTATTTATTTGCAGGCAAAATATGTCAGCATGTGAAAGGAGCTGTCACCCAAAACCCGCTGCTGTTTACTAAAATAAATGTATCCACTTAGTTCTGACCTTGTGAAAGTCGGTTAGCTAGTATGCTACTGCTTCCTAATAGATCCATGACAGCTCAAGATGCGAATTGTTGTTTACATCACATTTATCATGAGCACAATTTTGTAACTACTGTTATTGTCAAATCGACAAATTTACGCAGAGGCCTACCTTATGTTTCTGTCAATTACGTTATTGGAATTATTGCTTAGGTAGCATATTAGTATGTTAGGATAGTCTATTTTATGCGATTCTTTTTCTCACCATATCAAACATGCCTTGTGTTTCAGGGGGCTGCAGCGGTCATATCAGCCCGCACATATGCAGATTTCACACCTCAAGCCACGTTTGAAATTAAGGTAAGCATAATGACAAAAATGGAATAGAATAGAATTGCACTGCCTGAACTTCTATACAGTGTGTGTATGAAAAGGCAAGCACGTTGATATTTGTCTTTTCTTTTTACTAGAAATGTGATGTTCATAAGTTGGATGAGGCTCCTGCCACTGAGGTTGTTATGACGCGAGAGGAGGGTCTCAAGTATTACAGGACCATGCAGACAATGCGGCGTATGGAGCTTAAGGCAGATCAGCTTTATAAGCAGAAGATCATCAGGGGCTTTTGTCATCTGTATGATGGCCAGGTTGAGTGCAAAATTGTTTTATTTATTTTACACACACACACACACACGGTATAATGACCTTTAGTTCAATACGAAAAATTAAACACACACGCATACACACTTGCATGGTATAATGACCTTCAATAGGACAAATTAAACGCACGCACGCATGCACACACACACACATATTTACTTGGTATAATGACCTTTAGTTCAATCAGACAAATTAGAAAGTCTTACCATTTGGAAATAATCAAACAATGAAGCCATTTTGAAATGGTATGTTCTAACTAAAACTATTATGCAAAAGCACACACAAACGTTTGCCTTTTGATTACATAACGTTTTAGCTAATACAGCCTTTGTTGTCTCCTCCTAACAGGAAGCGTGTGCTGTTGGTATTGAAGCGTCCATTAACCTGACAGACCACCTGATCACTGCTTACCGTGCCCATGGCTACACTCTCACCAGAGGGGGCACTGTGAGAGAAATCATGGCTGAGCTCACTGGTGATTTGGCATGGCTGTTAACATGTTAATGACATAGAAGAATGGAGCAGCCAATCTAATATGCAACCTAAACATTTAATGATACCAAACATGTGTGGTATCAACAATATAGAGCAAGACAGTGGTAACTGCCAGTATAAACATTTTACTGTCTGTGGTATTTCTCTATATTGTTCAATTTATGTATTTGTATATCCAGGAAGCTTATTGATTTATTTTGGTAATGTTTAACGGAGAAACATTTCTCCGGGTTTCTTATATTGAGGACCTGCGGAAATCACAGATGTTCTCCCCCATGTCTTTACAAAAAGACTGTAATAGACGTAGCATAACAATGCTCACATAATACAT
>JAODUH010004786.1:0-10499 GCA_027564835.1 Typhlichthys subterraneus | reverse complement strand
CAGTAACGGTATCTAAGTGTTGACAATAAGATGTTGTTTAGCAAGAGCTATTATATATATATATATATATATATATATATATATATATATATATATATAGCCCCGTTGGGTGAAACGTCCCCGTTTCACCCAACTGATCATCGGGGCACAAGGTGCTGGCATCACAATGGAATCTGCTGGAACAGCAACGTTCCGATTACACATTGACTGGGCCAAAGCCACAGCACTGGGTTCTATTCTTTGCAGATGGTATTATGACACATCATCTGTATCTGAGCTAATTTCCTGACCTCCATGTCCTGAGCTACGCTTGGGCCGTTCCCAGGACCACATGTGCTTTGTGTTAAATTGCATATAACAGTGTGTGACGTACCTACGAGCAGCAAACTGTTGCATGCAGGAGTTTCGGCAGAACTCTCACAAATGTAAATTGACACAGGAAAAACTGATTGCAACTGTGAGTCCTGGAGCCTGAAATCAGGAAATCTCTTTCTTTCGTCGAAGGGAAGGTCCCTGGCAGAGCTACAGCATTTTGATAATGACGGTCACAACAAAGCATCCGTCCCTTTTAAACTGCTGGCTCATGTAACACAGAGGATTACATAGCTGCCATACTCTGCCAAGAGTTTTCCTTTAAGAGGGTTAAGACCTTCCCCCTTCCTCCCTTCCTATACTTCCCCCCAATTCCAGCATCCAGATTTCATCTCCGCTGTTGTTTTGAATTGGTGTCGGGCATTAATTTAGAAGTCTCATAGAAGAGAGGTTAGTTTCAACACACCATGTTCTCATCTCACAAAACTTCTGACATACACCCACACATATAAACACACACACACAAACAGAATAGGCACGCACACAGACACATACACACACACACACACACACAGAACATATCTTCCTAGTTGGTCATCACGGGGGAGGATTCCCTCAGTATTCACCACATTGACTAGACACCACTAGTACAACACACACAGGTGTTTTACATAACATTTACAGTAGTACACAGTTTAATTGAATTAAAAACACTAGGGCTGTCCCAATTAGCATTTTTGAGCTTTGAAACTTCAGTTGTAAACATTAGCGAATAGACGAAGCATCCATATATCCATCCTCTCCTGCTTATCTGTATGGAATCCACATTGTTGTTCTTCAATCTGAGGTTTGACAATCGGCCGAAACCTCCTCTCTCAGCTTTACCTAGACTAGACTTTACCAGGGAGGATGAGTAGTGTGATACCCCTATAATTGGCACACACTCTCTGGTCCCCCTTTTTGAAGAGGGGAACCACCACCCCTGTCTGCCACTCCTTTGGCACTGTCCCCGACTTCCACGTGATGTTGAAGCAGCGTTGACGAAGCCTACGCCTCTTCAGCCCCCTTTGGTGAAAAGGGGGTGGGACTGGGGGGACACGGACATGAGTCCATTAAACAAAACTAATTTAACCTGCTAAAAGATTCAACCTTAGCAGTCAGGACTGTTGGCGGGCTTGTGCACTCGACTCTACTGCACATAGCACAGCGTTTGTCAGATAAACGTACAGGTACTTACAATGTGAGGTAAGTGTACTCACCTAAGACTCAACTATCCACCGATATAGGGCTGGCCCCAAATATTCGATTATTCAGGTATTCGTTCGTTGGGTATGTATTCAATTTAAATATTGGAATTTGAGTATTTGTTTTTTCACATTATGTATGCATGTTTTCCCATGAATCCCTACTGTCTCCATATAAACCCACATGTTGAAATGTAATTGCCTGCCCTACACTGTGTCATCAACACAATTGATTGCAATTGGCTCTGTTTGTAAGAAGAGAGCGAGGCTATTCATTCAACACGCACTCTTATTGGGTGAAAGAGTATTCGAATACTCGTTCGGAAATAACATCAAGTATTCGAAACCTGTAAAATGGTATTTGAGACAGCCCTTCACCGATTACATTCCACAATTCGATAATGGTCCAAAACACTCTTTGTTACATTGGCAAATTAAGGTCCAGACAATCTAATACAGTAAAATATTTAGTCTAAAACGCATTAGATTAATACATTCTGTCTGCACAGACTGGTGAATTAATTTCATATTAACCTGCCTTGCCTGCAGACGTATTCATACATTTAAATACTCTGTTATACTCATTGGTTGCATGTTAATGGGGCTTGTTGGGACATGTACGCAATAGCCAATGGCAGTCCATGTTGAAAGTACACCATGTCAGATGAAATAAATTGATTAGTGTGTAGGCTTAACCAATGGAATATCGATCACATGGATTCATTTTTTTTACAGAGAAAATGCTGATCAATGCAATGCAAAAAGCTCAAAATAGAAAATTAGAATCCCAAAATGAAAACTTGGTCCAGCCCTAAACAACACTTGTTCAGAAGAAACCTCTTCTGCATTTACAAGACATGCTTTGTCATTTGGTATTCTCAGATATTTAATGGCCGCCTCATCCCCAGAGCCTTAGTCAGTGTGTGCTAATGTCAGGATGTACAAAACCGCTTTGTAAACTTTATTAGTCTGTCACTCCACATGACAACAGTGTTTTATCCAGCTGGTATGTTGGAAAGCTCACACACACACATACACACACACACACACACACACACACTTCTATCCCACTCGTAATTAAAATGCTGGTTCCACTTCTTTTCCACTGACCGCAAGGTCTGTGTGTGTGTGTGCGTGTGTGTGTGTGTGTGTGTGTGTTTGTACATGCATGTGTGCACGTGTACCAAGAACGGTTTCTGTCAGCATTGAATTTAGGATGACCTCATAGTGAATGTCTGTTAGTACTATAATGTGTGTGTGTGTTTGCGTGTGCGTGTGTGTGTGTGTGTGTGCATGTGTGTGCGTGTGTGTACTGTCTTGGCGTCTGCTGTCTGTGTTGGGGCTTTCCTTACATGACCGCTACGTACTGCAGGACGGAAAGAAGCGGATTCAACCATTGACCAGACAGTGTTGTGTGTGTGTGTGTGTGTGTGTGTGCGTGTGTGTGTGTGTGTGTGTGTGAGTGTGTGTGTGTGAGTGGGATGGGGGGGAAGAGTGTGCATGGTTAGAGGCTCTGGGCCCTTTAAACCAACATGCTTAAAAAAAAAAACATAAAAAAAACATAAAACAAACATAAAACAAACATAAAACTGTTCCATATTACTACTCTTTTGTCGTTTATGCAGTTAATGGGATGTGTTGAGCCCATAGACTTATTAATAGGTAGACACAGGGAAGAAAATGATGGCTCATAATTACAGTACAAGTCTTATTGTCGCAGTGAAGCGCGAGATTCAATTTAAGAGTCATCGTTGAAGTGGCTCTTTTGCCGCATGCAGTATAAACGCTATAACTCGCATCACTGGAATTCCCGACCTCAAGCCTCGTGCATGTTGGCATAGTACAACATAAAATACAGCAGGATTTTGTGTTTTTTTTTTAGACTTTACTGTTATAGTTGTAGGCATGTTTTGTATAATATTTAGCAGTTACACTAAAAGTAGGATCGATGTTGTGCTCGCTGATACGCCGCTTGTTGCTCGTGCACGAGAAATGCACGAGCAGCAGCAGGCACGAGCGCTGCACTATGTCGTGTGATTATTACGTCTTGACAAACAATCGTCCAAACTGGCTTTATTGACATTGTTTGAAGAAAGCACCATTTTAGCCAAGTGTGGCACCTGAAAAAAAAAGTTGCGGAGCTGTAAAACCGATAATGAATTCATGAATGGAGTGTGTATTGCAGTTGGTTCTTCTGGCTGCAGTACCACCCGTCGCCACATGTCACGGATGGCTTCAAGCTTACTTGTCTGATGTTACCACTGGAGAATGTCATGTAGCAATGCACATTTTGCATTGTTCACTTTTATCATTCAAAGGAAAATGATAGCGATTTGAAATTTGAGCAAACCATGTGAATTAGAAGAATGCTTACCTTCTGCTTTTGGATTCTGTGTGTGTGTCTTTTTGTACAAGCATAATATTAATAGAAAGCATAGTTTTTGTCTTAGAAGATTACGTAAAGGACATGTTTTTCCCATGACATCTCTTTCCCATATTCCCCTGAATTTAGATGAACTACATTTCAAAATACATGATTGGCTTGTAAACATTTAAACGTTTAACTTTGATTATTTCTAATGTTGTTTTATTGCAGTATCTTTTAAGGAATGTTGCCCAAATCTTTATTTTTTAGTCATATGCATAATTTCTTTGCATGTCTTACTGCGTGATATTTGATTATCGAGGAGGGAGAACCAGAGAGGCGTAAGTTACATTTTGGGTTAAACAGAGATATCAAATTAAAGCTCTTGATGAGCTCTTTCTACTGCCAAAAGGGGCAAAAGTAGATTCTTAATCATTTGGAGTTATTCATTAAAATATACATATTTTATGACCTGTGTCTCCAGAGAATGACAAGCCGATGAAGGCTCTTGGTCAGGAGGACGCGATGAGCCAGGACCTGATCACTGAGTTCAGGAAGGAGTTCAGCATGATCCACCATGGCTTCTACATGGCCCTCACTGACACTGACCTGAGAGTCAAGGTACAGCCTCATACCCAGCAGCCAGAGGTGAATCTACACATGCTCTGCAGCTGTAGCCATCTTGGGCTACAGCCCGTGTGGGTTGTAACTTTCTATAGTGAGCCTGCTTCTCATGACAGAGATATGGGTTTGAGTCCCTGGTGCGGACGTGCCGTGGTTACAGGTGAATAGTTTAGATGCAAACACCTACAAGTCCCTCTGACATGTTTTGGTTTTAAAATGGCAATGTTAAACTAAGTTGTAACGTAAGTTTGTAAGATATTACTTATTATTCAGTGACAAACTAACTGAAATTACTATTGAACACAAATATAGAAACCTAATACATTTTCCTGTTTTAAATTGCCAATTGCTTTTTTTTAAGTAGCAATTTAGTTTTTTCCATCTCTGTATTTATTTATTTATTTGTTTCACATTAAATAAGTGATCTCAGCTTTTTTTTACGTGTAATTCATGTCTGCTATGCTGCCATCAACGCCATCCAAGCCAAGCTAAGTCGTCTGTTTTCACAAAGATTCAACAAAGACGCCACTGTTTAGCCTGCTGCTGACAGAGGCAAAAACAGGGCCGTCTGTTAAAGTGAAGGGCACACGGAGAGGAAGGGAGGGAGAGAGAGAGAGAGAGGGAGAGAGAGGGAGAGAGAGGGAGAGAGGGAGAGAGAGAGAGAGAGAGAGACAGAGAGAGAGAGAGAGAGAGAGAGAGAGAGAGAGAGGGAGAGAGGGAGCTATGACTGATGAGATCCTGATACTATTCAGCAGGCATGCTGAGACCAAGTCCTGGCATGTGGAGACACTTATGGTGTAGATTCAGGTTACAGTCCTGGCTGTGGCCCTACTCTCCTCCTCCACCCTCTCACTAATTCTGTTCCTTCTCTTGTGGTTGTTCTCACTCCAGTTCAGGCTCAGTCTTTTTGACTGCTTACCTCCCGTTTAACGTCTATCCAGATATATAAACATCCTCCAGGCACTTCCACAATGGTGTAAATAGACTCATTCTCTCTTCATATCAAGATACAAATCTACAGACACGTTTCACTACCCATCCAAAAGCCTTCCCCATTTCACTTGTCTCATATTGAGTCAATGGTGCCTGAGGGGTCTTGCAAATATTGACTCTGAGGCACATTCCACAGACAGGCGGCTCCATAACCTTAAGATGTATGAAAGAAATTTGGTTTTGGTCCCAATCCTAGTTATTCGTTTGTTTGATATTTTACTATTCAAGTTACCACACTATTGAATTAAACATATTTCCATTCCAGATTGATTACGTAAATACTGATTAAAGCAAACTAAACACTACAACATTTCTGAGTCAACATATGAGTCAATCTATGAGAGTAGAGATTTTTTAAGTTCCCACAATACTGAACTTTTGTCAAGCCCTCAAAAGCTTTAATTTAATGCAGGTTAGGGATGCAAATAATTCTGCTTTATGGGATGAACTGGAAAATCTTGGTCTGAATAATGTAATGGTTGCAGTGTTTTTAGATGAACCTGTTAACATATTTCCATTCCAGATGGAAAAGTAAGTACAGAATATAGTAAACACTACATATCTGAGTCAATGTACAACAGTATGAGAATACATACTGCAAACTGTAAACATGTTGGAAGTACTATGTATTCATCACATAATGCGACCAAAGGAGAGTTTATTTCCTGTGCAAGCTGTAGTCTGACAGGCTCAACATTGCTTTAACAAACACAGCATTGTTTAAACGGTATTCTCATGTCCTCTGACATTTCATATCTAGTCTGTTGAAACATGGGAACAGTAGAATGATGGGAGGTGGTGCCAAAAACTAAGGCTCATGTACATGTATAATACTGTGGAGATATACTGTATATATTTAAAGAAATTGATGAAAAGAAAATGTTTCTTCATGCATTCACGTTTGGCTCTTTTGATTTGGTTCTTTAGACATTTTGATAGATTCTTTCTGCATGTACTGTACCTTTTTCCAGTTGCTTTTAGGTGTATTTCTAAAACATCGCACTCCGAACTAACTCTTTCACATCCACATCAATACATGACTTACTTTTTGTTATCTAAGAAAGGTGAAAGACTTTGTTTCCAGTGTGAACCATACCGTAATGTTAGCGTGTACGTCGGCCTTTGTCATTAAAACCAGTGTGAAATACAGGCAGCAAATGCCCCTTGCAAGCCTGTGTGCTAATTGACTGAGTGACACTCATTTCTGCAGAACTGTAACATTATTAAGAAAGGTACCTTCAGCTTTAAACAAGATGTGTTGTGTATATTGAATTCTCCTCCAGGCGACAGACAGTGACCAGCACCCCCTGCTGGATTGAGCTGCACCTGAACGGCCCCCTGCAATGGCTGGACAAGGTGTTGACACAAATGGGCTCTCCCAGCATCCGTTGTTCCAGTGTGTCCTAGTGTACATTAACCCTCGCCCCGCCACACCCGTCAAGGAAAAGACTGTAGCACAAAAGACTCCGCCAGTGTGGAGAGACAATGAGAGCCTGAGCTCGCCCCCGCTCATATCCACAGCTTCTCCCTCACCCCAGCAACTGTTGGTAGCACTTTTCATATACATGTTGTTTGTGGCAGAAGGGCACAAAGTGCATTAAAGTAGTACAAGGATGGTTTCCACACTTTGTTCATATCTAACTCCATCGATGGCAGTAACATTATTTTCATTGTCTGATATTGTTGGCACCTGAGTGCCAGTTAATTAGTTTTTCTCGTTGTTGTTTTTTAAAGACTTTTGACTGTTTCTTCCTCTTGTCTTTTTCCACTTTTCATAAGCTATTTTTATAGCTTATTAGCAAAAATGTTTTATCAAAAATGTTGTGCATCAAGACACTGTGTTCATGCCAGTGCGTTCCTGTGTTTTGTAAGATCGCTTTTTATACAGCTTAGTGAACTTTGTTTTTTAGAAGATGTTTGAAAATGGCACACATTGAGATAAACTGAACACATTCAATTAATTTAGTCTGGTGAGTGGTGTGTAAAGGATAATGCTTTCAAATTCTTAGAATAGTATTTGATATAGTGATATAGTGTGCTGCGTAAAAGATGCAAAAGAATGAGAATGCCTGGATCAGTAACTATTCTGATTTGTTTTGATCCTTCGGATACATATTTGCATATTTGGACCCTACTTTTGAAAGATGTATGCATATGCCTACACATATGACTACAGCTCCAAGCAGTTTAGTGTTTGTAATTCACACATAAACACATAAACACATAATCTGTCTCGCTGGAAGTGGGCCAGATCTTGTGCCTGCTGGTGGCCCAGTTGACGGGGCAGTGGATTTGAACCGTCGGCCAGATGTCTCTGTAACTATAAGCAGTCTGAGGCTTTGGGGCGATTCTCCGATATGAATGGGCTTTTCCGATGACCCTAATAACAGTATTTTTACTTTAAAACCATTTGCAATAAACTCAAACATACCTTCACATATTCATAAATAGGCCTTGCCTATTTGCTGTTTCATATGCTGGTGTTTGAATGGCATACTGCCATATTTCTTGTTATTTTGTGCCATTAATGGTACATATCTGATGTGTGTACTGTATTTAGTGTGAAATAATAAAAGCAATAGTCAATAACGCACACAATCAGTTAAGTTAGTTCAAAACTTATTTCTTTTTTCATGTCCATAATATTGCTGTTTAGTTGCCACAGAGGTTTTTTTTTCCACACTGAGGACTGGCAAGAAAAGCTGCAATGTTTTGCTAACACTTACTTTTGTAGGACTATAAGGACAATGTAATGTCTGCTGACAGGTCTGAAGATGCAGATTTGGTATTGTTTCTCTAATGAAATTAATACAGGTTTAATACAAAGCACAGATTTATTTTATTTTTTGTTCTCTTTTTCTTTTATAAAGGGACAAGTTTAGCTATATGGGAGACTAAATAATTGTATGCCCTCAAATTAATGTTTTGACTAAAGTATGTCTGAATGGGATTTTTATATGTCTGTACATGTACGGTCATGTACATTTGTGTTAATCTGTGACACTTCACCCATATTGGTGTCACTATTGGAGAACAGTAAAAGGGATGCTTAACATTTTCAACATTCCTATTGTAAAAATGAACTCCATCTAATTCAGCCTAAGTATACTTGCAAGTAACACTAGATTGTGTAACATACAGCAAATGTGGATATCACAATGCTATAGACAGTACTTAGCCTACTGATGCTATTGCTAGCCCAATAGCGCTATCCATTAACATTGTATTTTGTGTAAAGCTGTATTAGTTGTGTAAGGCTTGAGGTGTACTACTGGCGACAGACTCCCAAATGGTAGTACCCCATGTAAGCGTAATGTTTCAGGGAACGTAGCATCTACCAATCTGAAACACAGCTGCTCTTTGTGGCTGTACCTTTGCCCCCTAGTCCACAACAACACAACTGTGGATTTTATATAAACAAATACTTTTGTAATTTTTTATATTATGCAATTGATAGTGCGTGTGTATTTGCGTTTCTCTTGGTTAAAATGTGTATTATAAAGCAGATGTGAGCGTTTGTGAAAACCCTTTACTGTCATTCCCTTACCTCAATAATAATTACTGATACCACACTGACATGCATAATCCGTTGTTCATGAACCAGATCTTGATGTGTATTTTAATTCTATTGTTTGTTCCATAGGTCAGATTTGTCTACAAAGATGGCTTTTACTGATGTATTCTCAAGATACTCCACTTAACATTTTACATTTGTTCTAAAAGGGTGGTATTGATTAGTGCAATTACATTATTCCCTTTTCCTTCTTTATATATTTAGATGAGGAAGCTACAGTGTCCAGGGTTTAAGAAATATTAAAAATCCCTTTATGTGTATATAAGTTGTGACTTGTGCTATTGTGTTCTAAAATGCTTTTTGTGTGTGTATGTGTGTGTGTATGAAAGAATCATTTATTTTTGTCTCTGCATTTGAAATTATACATTTATGATGCTTTGTAATTTTTTGCTATTGTTGGTCAGTAAATAAAATATTGGCAAGATATAAAATATGTGTTGTTAAAGCGGGTCATTGTAAAGGGAATTTACGCCTTTCATTATATTTGGCACTAATAGCAGATATTAGCTGTACACTACAATTATAGGCTCACAGCTGACACTCTTATTTCTAGACTCAGCTCTAGGGTATGTGCTAATCCAAAGCATATATCCACTACTGTCTGGCAGTCTCAGCCTGGTCTATGTCAATATAGCCTTTGTAGGGTACCTGTCAGACTTCCAGAAGCCACCTCAATGTGCGGATGCAAGTGACAGTAGGACTGGAACAATGACACACTGTGTATAGGCTGCTTTAATGTTTCTGTCTGGAAGGTGATTGTGCCAGATACAAATAATGGGATACATTATAGTGTATATCTCATACAGTAGCTGCCTTTTCAGGCTCAAGTGTTACATTGTGTATAAGAGGCATTTGTGCAAATTAAGGCAATGTGACTAACTTTTGATCTCTTTAACATCTACAACATAGAATTAACAAGATAGCAATTGCCAACAGTGCTTTCTTTATTGTGCGACAGGGTCTAAGTAATGTATACATTAGCCTACTGTCACTGTTAAGGTCAACAGCACATTCTGGTTTGTCACTGTAGGTTAAACAGAACACAGTTCCACACAATGGGGGCTATCAATAATTAAAGCTGTCAGTGGACTCAAGCTCTAAATACTATAATCAATCAATAATCAAGACTATAGATGTGTGCCACTGTATCTGTCATTATATTAATCTGTTAAATGTTGTTGATCGGATTAGGTTACATCTTTTGAGCTGCTGTGATAGCAAACACTAGACAGAAGTAGACAAATAATATTAGTTAGCTATTTGAGGTTTGGTCCTTTTTATTTGGTAAAATGGTCTAATCAGGTTCCTATCCTCACCTATGGTCATGAAGGGTGGGTCATGACCGAAAGAACAAGATCACAGGTACAAGCGGCCGAAATGGGTTTTC
>JAODUH010004785.1:0-10500 GCA_027564835.1 Typhlichthys subterraneus | reverse complement strand
GAATTCTCATATTCATTTCGTGAGTTTCTTTCATCTGATAATTCAGTTCATGATCATGTAATGACCTGGACAATGTTTCATGCATTGTCAACCTTTTGAATTTAACTAGGCATAGGCCTATCGTTGTTCAGAGAGCAAAAACACAATCTATTTTTAGATCAGCGGCGGCGCGCATTGTTAACAAAGCCCAATGTAATTCAAAGTAAAAAATAAAACAAAACGTCATATATAAGGAAGTTGACCTGATGGATTTGGGTTAGGAATAAAATAAGAAACAGACACCTCAAAGAGGTAAACAGAAGTGTCCCGTCAGTTTGAGCATGCTTGCATTTTTGCATGCAAGTTAAGTAAAATTGTTCAATTACGTGACTGTTCAGCCGTCCTGTATCAGCTGCTGGCAGATGAAAATGTAAAATGCGCAACTTGCCTTGTCGCCGTTTTCTTTCTATGAGGCCACGCTTTTGACCGTTAAGCGAGATCCATCTTTCACATGGTAAATATATGCTAGATTCTGAAATACACAGCAGCGATGACGCGTACAGCGTGATAGGCAGATGGCTACGCGTCAGCTAAAGCTATTTCTAATAATTAAATCGCATTTTGGAACCGATAAGCAGAACCGAAATATTATTTATTTTAAAGCTACCTGGTTCTTGACATTTTGTTTTCGGTTCCAACTTGGAACCGAGTTTCGGTGCCCAACCCTAATCACAGTAGTTGTGACTTTACCAATCTTGGGATGATAGCTGGTTTTGAACAGCAAGGTGTGTGTGTCTGTTTCTTTAAAAAACATTTTAATCAATAATATTGGTCTGGTTTAAAGGGGCATAATCTGAGGGCTGACTCCTCCCATTCGGCCATAAAAATAATGGCATAAGACGGAGTAAACCGTTTCCCCATGGCTGTCCCTTTGACTTGTAAATAAAACTGCAAGTCAAATTCAAAATAATTTTTCTGTAGAGTAATCTTGAGTAATTGTATTATCTCTCGGTCTGGTCTTTTAGGATCTAGGTATTTCTTGAAAAACTTTTTTACTTTTTACTACTTCTATTCCCGATTCTGTCTATATTTGTGTATAAACTGTCAACATCTATTGTGAATAAAAAATAATTATGTGGTATTTTAATGCTTTTTATCTTCTCTGCAAAATCATAAGTCTTTGATGTAAGTTGGGTGTTTTAATGATAATGGTTGTAAGAAATAATCTATATATTCTGCTGTGTAGTAAATTTGCCCACATATTTGTTAAGCCTATCAATCAGAATACCGTGATCGACAGTATCAACAGCTGCACTGAGATCGAGCAGGACAAGCACAGTACATTCACCTGTATCATCAGCCATTAATATGTCATTTGAAACCCTGAGGAGGGCAGTTTCAGTGGAAGGCATCTAATTTAATATTTTCCACCAAATCAAAGAAACAATGGTCTCAATCCACCACAAGAACAAGGGAACACTCTTGGGAGAAGTCAAACGGTAAATTTCTTAAGCCTTTTTTTTTGTTTAACCTGCCACCCAGCCCGTTTACCACGCTTTCTTCGCCGTTTTTTCGGGACTCTATTAAGCCAAAAGGAGTCATCAGGTGTTAACGGACGTAAAAATGGGGTAGTGTACGCACTTGGCTCATTCATTTTCAAAGCATATATGCCCCCGCTTTCAATCATGGAAGATCTGATGACAACATTGCATGGCGATCATACACCCAAGCAGTTGACACATTTTTGGGCAAGCTTAAAAACAGAAAAACACAGGAAACAAACGAAACAAGTCTGGACATAGGTCCACATCCAATTTCAGTCGCTAAGCCAAACACAGGCGCCATACCGGAACTCCTTTGTCCAATATGGCCAGTTGTGTTTGTGTAGGTGTGAAGTTTTTTGCTAATATTAAAACATTTCTTGACCCCATCCTATTATGAGGGTTGGTGGGGGGGACTAGTTTAAATAGTTGGCCCAGTGTAATAGCATGGTCTTTGCTGTAGTAGCTGTCCAATGTGTCCCATCACCTTCTTTGTCAAACTGGTCGTAAGGTAGATGTATTGATATTCTTTCCAAGTTCTGTTTGGCTCCTGTCGGCAACTCCTGTGAGATGTTAATGATTGGTACCCAAACAGTGGCTCTGGGGAACTTGAGTTTAGCTTATTTGTATGCCCTCTGTAGCTGTTTGATTGCTGTCTCCTTAGCCTTTTGGCCTTTTGGTTTATACCAAATGACAGAATTACGCTCTGTACTTCTTGTTTGGGTGAGATTTTTCTAACCCAGGTTCTTCTGGGCCCATCTTACGGCCACCTAGAAAGCAGCACCCCAGTCGTCGAAGGTCAGCCCCTGTAGAGCGACCAGGATCTTGGTGATCTCCTGCTGGTAATGTTGTTCCAGGATGAGTTGCATGGTGTAGCACCAATTATTTGCAATGCCCTCCTAAAAAATGGAGTGCTGAGTGGTCAGTATTGGGGAGGGCTGGTTTGATGGAGGAGATAAGAAGGTCCTGCAGGGACAAAGCTGGAGGTGGGTCAGACCCACAACCCTAGACCTAACCCTAACCCTTCACATCGGTCTCTGCCTAACCAGGGACAGCCCAGGGTTCTTGCATCCAGTGGTGCATCTGCTGGTGTTTGGCGTTGAGTGGTTGTCTCCAGGGGTCATCCGTGTGAGGGGCCTCGGTGTTCCACTGGCTCTGCCACTTCAAGTGATGCTCCTGTTTCGATGTTGAGCAGTGAGTAGGCCTTTCGTCCTGGCAAGGTCGTCCACCGACCTGCCGTGGCCTCTCTGTGCTGTTTGGGTTGTCTGTGCTGTTTGGGTATCTCTGTTGTCTGTCATGTTATCGTGCCCGTTGCAACACGTTTCGATAATTATTCGATCTTCTTAAGGCGGGGCAAAGCCTATGGGACACCAGAAAAAAAGCAAATAGCATAGAATATATAGATATAGGCAAGAAAGTATTTGGACTCCATAAATGTCCAGATTGGGGTAATATTATTTAGGTTTATAGGTTCCGTGGATTTTTATATATATAATTTTTTTAAATTTATAATAAGAAAGAAATAGCTTCTAAAATGTGTAAACAAACGGGTTTAAAGCCCTAACCCTAACTTTGGACTGTGGAAATGTATTTGTTTCAGCATTAGTCTACCAAATTGTGGTAAAGGATTACCCTACCTGTCCAAAGGTGTTTGACCCATGTCTGTGGCCCTTTTCCTTCTTGAGATTTTAGGCAATGCAATTTTTCCCTTCTTGAGGAAAGTCATCTGGGAGGTGACTTGTGTTAATGCTTCTGTAAAAAATGAAGTACGTCATTATTCAGAAATTAAGAAAAAATAAGATATAAAGAAGTTGAAAGTACCTTACTGAATTTTAATGACTTTTAAAGTTAACTTCCAAATTGGGAAAACAATACAAAATACACATTTGTTTTGACTCTATTTCAAAATGTGTTAATGTTAAAATCTTACGCATGTTGTAGAGGAAACCCAGTATCACAATATATTATGAACTTGGACTGTTCAGATCAAGAACACAACCCCTAAAGCCACAATATATTGGTTTTAGAAGTATATATTGAATTTGAAATGGACAGCATATACCAGATTTGAAAGCGGAAGTTTTTTTGAGCGGGAAAAAGTAGTTTGGCTCTAATTCACATTCTGTTCATTGCACACTCACAATGACATGTCATAGAGGACACCCAGTTGCACAACAATTTGTAAACTTGGACTGTCCAGATCATGAACACATGCACTAAAGCTTTAAAATATTGGTTTTGGAAGTATATACTTAATATGAAATTGACAGCAGACTCGTTTTGGCAGTGAGACTTATTAAGCTCTGAATCAAATTATACATCTCACACATACCTGACATTTTTATGGTTAATGTTTCTGCAACATTACAGGCAAGTTCTTGTCATTACTAGGTAGTTCAATATATGTACAGGTTTGTGTGTCTACTTACGGGAATGGCCTTCTTAACCACCTCGCGGTGAGTCTTTACGGTCTTTCTGATTCCCCTTAGTAGATCCCGTAAAGTATATGAAATCTTTATGAGGAAGGCAACTGCTACACCAATGTATTTTAGATCCTCAATGTGCTGAAGGTAGCTGATGAAGCTGATTACATTTATTATAATATTTTTAAGGCTTGTAACCTTTCTTGGTTAAATGCAACGGTCAGCTGTAGATAAAATGAAACAACCTTTAATACATTGAACTACCAGCTATTACTTTTGATGAATAGAAGCATACTTTTCTTACCTCTTCAACAGCAAACGGTTCTTCAAGAACTTCATGCTGTTAACATTGGATTTCCCCTTCATATAAATGCAAAACTGTCTCGCATGAGAAAATGTTTGTTGTGCATTGTCTTTTCCTTTTTTGGAGGTTTTCCCTGCTAGACAGTGTTGCTTAAATTTCATTAGCACTCTCCCTACAGAAAAACAGTAAATTATAATAATAAAAATAAAGCAGTCCACTGAGCCAAACATTTATAAAATTAGGATTGGGTGAGATCTGTCATATTAGAAGAAAAAAAATGTTATATTGGGAAATGTTAACGCTAGCCACTATGCATCTGTGTCATTAGAAATAAGCAAAACTAACCCTGCTTAGAGCCAAGTCTAAATTGGAAGCCATTGCTACTGCAGGGTTTGTACTGCTTAGGTTTTGCAGGCTAGATAAAACCTTTTGTTTTTTTGCTTGATCCATGATGTCAGAACAAGTCTGAGAGAAGCAAATTAAATCACATTGAATTAATGATGAGCTAGCCTGTCCAACCTTGATATTGTAACGCCCGAGGTGGTGGGGCCGAGCGCCCGCCTTCCTCGGTCTTCCTCCCCGGCGTTCTGACCCCAGACCTGCTACCTGCTCGCTCTCCTGCCACGCCTGCCACACGTGCAGGAGAGCGCAATCACTGTCACCTGCTGCCCATCAGGGCTATGTCTGTTGTCTTGTTCGTCTTGTCGGTGTCCGTGATTGTCAGTGTTACCTGTCTGTCTCCTGCGACGGAGTTCGCACCAAACTTGATTAAAAGAATAACGAGCCTTCCTGCTCATTATTAGCATTCTCCGCCTGTGCTTCCTTGGTCTGCGCCTGCACTCACCACATCCCCGACTCGGCGTCACAGATATGGCCTCCTTATCACACACTGGGCATTAAAGAATGCCTGAAACTCTGAAAATATTGTAAAGAAAAGTGTGCTAGCCTATCCTTAAAAGGTTTCATTACATAAAAAAGTCTACTATAAAATGTTTAAATGTTCATAAAGTTTTAAAAATGGCTCAGTATCTTAAAATGTAACTTAAATGATCATTTAAAAGTATTCAAAAGCCTTACAAGGTCTAATGAAGTACTCTTAAGTACTTTAAAGTAACCTTAATGTTCAGCCAATCAGTTTGAAGTGGGCGAGGCTAAGTGGCACCAATTAGATTGAGGACTCTATGCTGCATTTATTGATGTGTCTATGAACGAACTAGGACCAACATTTGGTAAATTAGACATTAAAGCTGTCGGCCGATCAGGGATAGAGAACTCTACCAATGATGAACTACACTCTAGGTTTAACAGTTGGTGAGATATAGACATTAAAGCTGTCGGCCGATCAGGGATGAGCATTGCTAACACTGTTGCCAACTTAGCGACTTTGTCGCTATATTTAGCGAGTTTTCAGACCCCTGTAGCGACTCTTTTTCTAAAAAGCGACTAGCGACAAATCTAGCGTTACTGGAGACTTTTGGAGACTGTCGTGAAAGCACGTATCGTTCCTACTCTTGTCCTCCAGCAGCAGGTGCCTCCCCCGTCCCAACGCACTCACAGGTGGCCCAGTTCTCACGCAGCAGTCCCTCTCAGCGCTGCAGTCAGAGCCAGGCATGTTCACCCTCCGCGTCGAGACTGAAAATGAACCGCGCATGCGCCGGGATTGATGCCGCTGGCTGATCCCGCCGCCTTTCAAAATGTTCATGTTATACTGTGTTTACTTGTAGGCTCCTTAGTGGACCATACGGTAAAAAAAATATATATAGTGTCTCCATAGTGTCTCTTTATGGTTAAAGGAGGAGGGTTGGAATTGTAATATAAAAAAACAAACATGAATCGACAGAAGAAAGTATATATTTCGGGTGTTTTTACTCACTTTTTTTCTCTCTCATGACTTATTCCTCTCCCACAGCGTCATTCACAATGACATGCACATCACATGGCAAATAATGCAAATTAGGAGATGACGTCACAGCAACTTCTAGCGAATTTTAGCACAGCCAATAGCTACTTTCCTTAATGAGGAGTTGGCAACACTGATTGCTAAAAAGCACCAGTGAGTCATAAATCACTATGCCGAGTCCAATGATGTGTCTGTCTACAATATACACGACAAATAGTTGGCAACGTACATGCATTTAAAATGTCAGCCAATCAGGTTGCAGTAGGCGGGGTTAAATGCCACATATTGGAGATACGTGGCATATAATTATTTTATTATATTTTTACATAGAAAAATATTTATTTGCTGTTATGTTGTTTTCAAAATATATATAGAGCCCTAATAGTTGAACCAAGTTTCATACTTACTAGTAGGGTTAGAGTAGGGTTAGGGGTATGCAAGGATACACATATGGGGAACGAAAGTAGCCCAGTAGTGTTTAGGCGCGGGCCTTCATGTAATACATTTAATTAGGACACTCCAGGTCTCATTAAGTCCCATTGGGTGTTGGGTCCCGAGTTTGAGGATCCATGTCCATTCTACTTTTTTTCTCTCAGTCGTAGTCCATCTAGTTTGTTTGGAGTCCCATAACTTTAATGTTATTTAATCCGTTCAATAAAATGTTTAACTATGTGTGTGTGTTGTGTTTTTATGGTTTTTAATATTATACCTATGTTGGTTGAATCTTGTGGCTGTAACGCCGTGTCGTGAAGCGAGTGCACACAAACGAAAAAGTAAAAGACGCAGATGCAGGGGAGAGGACGATGAGCATTTAATCCAATAAAACTTAACTCAGTACAGGTAACCAAAACAAACGGAAACAAAGGGCTAAATGAACGAACATGTAACCACGGCGTGTACAGTCACATAACAAACAGAAGCGCCATCAACATGAAACACGAAACAATAACCCACAACATCCCCCGAGTGTCACCAGCCTATATGCCCTCACACCCACACGGCTGAAGTCAGTCGGCTGATTGTATGTGTGGGTGCTAGGCGCTGGTAACAAGGGCAAAGGGTTGCGGCGCCCGTTGGACTTAACAGTGGCTATGGAATATTTTGTCTCGCCCACAAATTGCTTCCTGCAGGATTGGCATCTGATGAGGTAAATAGGTAAATATTTCTTGTGTTTTAAGGTTCAATATCCAGATGAGTGGGGAAAATTCTGGGAATGTAGAAGTGATTTTTTTTTTTGGAAGTGGGAGGGGGGATAATTTACTTCGAATTAGTAGGTCATTAAGGTATTTTTATTTATTTTTTGTATGCTGAAATAGGTTCAGATTTGTTGATCAGGCTTTTCTGAGTAGAGAGCGAGGATAGCCCCGTTTCTTGAGTGCTGAAAAGAGAGTGTTGGTGGCTAAGAGGACGTAGGTTGTTTGGGTACATATGGGATTGTATAAAATTAGTTTGGATTTAACTAATCCTATGTATGTGTGTTTGGGGTGATGTTGACAGTTGTGGGGTTGATTGTAGGTCCATGGGGTCAGGATTGAAATTTAGGATTTGAGGGTTGGCTCTGTGGAAGAGTTGAGGTCTTGGGGGGTTAGATCAATGAGGTCCATATTAGGTGCGTTTATGTCCACCAGGGTCTTTTCCGTGGGAGTAGAGTGTGGGGAGGCAGGTGTCATCGGTTGGGTTGGTCTGGGGGCTGGTCTGGAGTCATAGGTAAGGGTAATTTTGGTTCTGGGTTTATGAAGATTTGGGTTTGTGTTTATTGGTGTATTTGGCCAAAATCATTTGTTGGCTGGAGTGTGGTTCAGGATTCTTTTAGGGGCCCATCTCGTTATGAGTAGGTGGTCTGCAAAATGTGTTGTTTTTTCCTGGATTTGGGATCCCAGTTGATGAGCTTGGGTTGAGCGTGAGGTAGTTGCCTCATCCGTAGATGTTAACTGTTGTTCCAGAAGGATCTAAGTGATCTGTAAATTGAGTTATCAGGGCTAGGGTGTGGTCGATAGTTTCTTGTTTGAGTCTAGGGCCCAGTTTTTTAGTCGCCCATTTTGTGGCGATTTCAAATAGGTCTGTCCATTTAAAGTTTTTAAATACTTTTTAATTTTTGTCAAATTTTGTTCAATGTCATTTTTGTAATGTTGTTTGAGTATTATTTTGGTTGTGTATGCCCAGTTTTTTGCATTGCCTTCAAGTAGTAGTGTTGTATCCTGTGTTGGGTTGGCTGGCTTCATCAGTTTGGTCAAGAATTCCCTAGTTTTGTTGATGGTGTGATTGGATTGAATTAGGTTGGAATGGTGAGTTGCCTGAATCAAGTTGTACATATGATTAATCAGGGTGTGGTTTTCTGGGCTAGCTTGGGTGTATTTAAGGCGGGTTGGTTGAAAGTTTGATCGACGTATGTAGTGGTCTGGAAAAGGAATGATTTTTATAGTTCTAGTAGGCTGGGTTTGTATCTCGAAAATGGAGGGAATTTTGTAAATTCTTGTTTTGGAATGTGCTGATGTAGTGGTGTAGGAGCAGGGTTGTAATTTAGTGGGGGACATTTTTGTGTTGTAATAGTAGGTCTGAGAAGTACGTCCAGAGCCCGTGAAAGCTATCCTGAGGTCCGCGGGCCCATAGTTGGTCCCAGTATGTCTTTCCGGGTTAGGGTCAGAACTCTGTCTTTTGTCCCGGGTGACTTATGTCCAGTTATACATTATTGAGTGCCTCAGTGGTAGTCAGCGACATTTCAGTCCTATTTTGGACCTTCCTCAGGCTTTACCAGGTTTTAGGTCTTTCAGAAAAGCCACGACTGGCAATTCTGGGAGTTAATTTGTGGTGGGATATAATTTTGTTGGGGTCTTTTTTTGGGGGTAATATTAATTCAATATGTAAGAAAATGTATGTATTATCAGGTAATAATTGAGAACATTCAGTGTTTTTAGTTGTAGTTTGTAATAAAAATGTTTTCTTCTAGGTCGAGGAGAGTAATTGTATGCAGTTTTTAAACTGACGTTATATTGAGTGGTGTATGCAGTTCGAAAGTCAAGCTAAGAATGAGGTTGGTCTGTGGTCGTGTTTATTTTGTAGTTTTGTATGCTGCTTATTTTAGTTTTAGAGTTGAGTTGTGAATATAACTGTTTTTGGTATTCTGTTAGGGTTAGGTTAGGGTGAAAACCACTATGCTCATCACTAAAGTTGAATAACTTTATTTGCGAAGGAGCTAGAGACTTGAAACCAAAAACAGTTTGCCATTGTCGTGGTTGCTGAATCGAATGGCCTTTGTCCCGAGTCTATAGGACGTCGGGAAGTGCCTTGACCTGAGTAACCCTAATCCTTATCACTAAAGGTGAATAACATTTTTTGCGCTAGTGCTAGAGACTCGGATGTACATATAGTATAGTATAGTATAGACATATGTCTATAGTATATTGGGGACGCCAGATCGAACGGTGCCACGTGCATCCTTCTACGACCAGCGGAAATGGGAGTAATCGTATACAAACTATCGATGTCAATAGTAAAAATATAGGCTTTGGGAGGAATGGTCAAAGGCTTCACCTTGTCAATGAAATCATACGTGTCTTTTAAATAACTGGGATGTATGATTGAAATAGGGTTAAGAAAATGTTCTATGCATTCTGCTGCACCAAAAGTTTCACTGCCACAGTCTGAAACTATTGGACGGCCAGGGGGAATCTCATTGGGTTTACTCCACTTAACTGGTTCTTTGTGTATTTTAGGGAGAAGATGGAATCTTCTAGACCGAGGCGTTGAATCACCCTTCAAATATTGCTTCTGTTTGGCAGAGATAAAACCTTCTTTATGCAATTTTTCAAAAATATCATTCACTATAGGGATTTCTAAATAAATTGGTTCATCTAAGGGCCTATAATGCTCAATGTTGTTCAATTGCCTCTCTTCCTCCCATATATATTGATCTCTGTCTAAAATAACAATAGCACTCCCCTTGTCTGCAGGTTTAATAACAATATTTTTGTTGTTATTTAACTCAAACAGTGCTTTACGTTCTGTAGGCAGTGATGGGCAAGCTACATTGAAAATGTAGTGAGTTAAGCTACCAGTTACTATACGTTAAATTAAGCTTAACTATACTGAAGCTACCCCAAAAAGAAATGTAGCAAACTAAGCTACATGTAGCAAGGAAAAAGTAGTTCACTACATTTAAGCTATTTTTTTTCCTAAATTGTATTGTACCAACATTCAAAAGTGTAAGTCAAACAAATAAACAGGGCAAAACTGTTAAGTTCAACTGTTTATTAAACAAAAAGATGTGTTCTCTGCTCTCACTGTTCTTTCTATC
Source organism: Typhlichthys subterraneus (assembly GCA_027564835.1). Classification (NCBI taxonomy): domain Eukaryota; kingdom Metazoa; phylum Chordata; class Actinopteri; order Percopsiformes; family Amblyopsidae; genus Typhlichthys; species Typhlichthys subterraneus. The sequence continues at coordinate 59 of JAODUH010004785.1, read as the reverse complement.
ACATAAACTCAGTCTTGTCTTTATTCCCCCTCAATCCCCTGCATCAAAGTCTCAGGCAT
>JAODUH010004784.1:0-10502 GCA_027564835.1 Typhlichthys subterraneus | reverse complement strand
TATACAGTATATATATATATATATATATATGAATAAATGACCATGCAAATACCAAAGGAACATGAGTAGAGAGCATAGATAACACAAAGACGCCACAAACACACATGCGGTAAAACAGACATTTTGCAGCATTCAAACATAAAAGAAACAAAGAACAAATGCTATTTCTTCCACTTGATCTATTATCCTTTAAAACGTTGAACAGCACTGAACCGAATAAAGAAAGAATTGGCAGGAATCCACTTGGGAGCCATACTTGTCAAGAATGATATGTTTCACATCTCAGCCAACACAAATTTGCCAAAATATTGTCAAATCAGCAGAGACTGGAGTCTTAAACAACTCCACATTATTAAACTTTTGCTATTAGAACATGTGTAGATTGTTGGATATATGGAGTTATACCAGATTAGTTCATTACTTAACAAAGATGTATATTACACAAGTACATTATTTATGTAAAAGTGGGTGTAGAATAGGTCAATACTCAAGTGGAATACATAGCCTCCCTCACAACAAATACTTCATTACATCGACAAAGTGATTTCTACTCAGTTACAGTCCTGCCCAACTGTGCCAAGCTTGTCTTGCTGTATCCATGTGGCAGTGTGGCCTGGCCTGGCATGAGATGAAACGCTATACACCTGCTCTCTTCAGTCCCCGTAGGTACTAAAGCACGCCTGCACGCACACACACACACACGCGCACACACACACACACACACACACACATGCTGCCAGGGCTCTCAACATGGGCTCGGGAGAGACATATCAGCGGTGCTGACATCGTCCCATACCTCCCCTATCTTTCCCTCTGTGAAGAAAAGGGGAAGTCACCGACCATCAGACTGGGCTGGAACACACCTGCCTGCCATCATTCATCAACAGCTTATTCTGGCACATAGCTGATGGTGTGTTCCTGGCATTGGTCCGTCCAGACAGTAGTTCCCAGCAATGGCCTTTAATGGTATAGTTAGCGATTGCAAGCTAATACACTATTTTCAAATTCACAAAATATATCATCACGTTCTGCTAACTTACTGTTCTCTGTGCTCTTCTACAGATACCACAGTTGTGACACGGCTTACAACAACAATTGTTAGGACGCACAGGCAGGATGGCCCCAAATCCACAACAAAACAAGCAGGTTTCAGGGGTTTAATTCAAAACTAGAACTCTGACTGACACACTAACAGTTGAACAATGATCCAACAAAGACTACATAAGCCCCCATTGGACAAGGAAAATGAGGGGCAGGTGAAACCAAGTAGACAATCAACATGAGGCAGGTCACGCACGGTCTGGGGAAAAAAAAGAAGGAAAACACAAACTGAAACAAGACAAACAACAAACATGGGTAGACGGCAGACCGTGACAACAATATCTAGCCTTCACAATGTGTTTCAAATGTGTGGGGCGAAGCTTCTGAGCAAGTGACCTATGGCATTGAAGGCAGAGGTGTTTTTGTTTGGATTTGAGTTTGGAGTTAGCAAGCGTTCGAGAATAATTCTGATTGTTGTCAGTCTCCAGGCGGGTTAGGATTGCACTGTGCAGGAACAGGAACTAGGGTTTTCAATCTATTGCACTATATACAGTATATTTGCATTGTTCCATGGCTGTGCATGGCTGTCCATTGAAGCAAAACCAAAAATTGGTACATCCACCTACAGTTTAGGAGGCAGCTAATGTCGAGTCCTCTAAACCCTTGATCTTGAATAGGTTTTTAGTATAGGGACATTTCCTTGTTAACATATTGACCAGTGGTCTATTTTCTTTCCGTTACTACCTTGTGAATGTACATTAATACGTTAGAATACATGTTTTCACACGTGCAAATAGTGACATAATTAATTAATCCCTGCTGATGTGCCATTATGATGAAGGTGGGAGATGAAGGCACAGAACACATTTATTATGAGGTTAAGCAAAACCTGTAAGCCTGAGCAGTTTAATATACTCATTGGGGATTCTTAAATTATGTTAGTGACATAGGTCAAATACATTATTTTTCTTTTTTTTTCATTAACTTAGTTGAAAGTAATGATTTAGCTTTGAAAGAAACCCTATTACATCTTTTCATTAAAAGGCAGTGGGTAGCCAGTAGTCTGATCACATTTCCCTCAGCTAAAGATAAAACAGGCTAGCCCATGTCAGCTTACGTATGAGAGAATGAAAACACTCCCAAAACACACAATTTCCTCTAATATTTCCTAGGGCAGATTATATTTTTGTTCAGCATTCAAATTGTTCCCATAGCTTACTGCTGAATGTGAGAACACTGACACAATTGTGAAATAATGTCCAAAACATTCAGCTAATTTGTTGGTAAAATTCAATACAGCTTCAAAGCATATATTTTTCCTTTTGCACATGTATTTTAGCATCTTGTGGGCTTGTTTGCTCTTTGTATATATGAAAAACATCATACTGTAGTGTATGCCAGAATGCGTGGTCTTTATTCTGCTAAATGCACGTGTTGGTGTAAGATGCACTCTAAATAAAGTTTTCATATGCCTTAAACATTAAGCAGAACTACAACACTAGACCAGGACATTTCCAGGTTAAAAATATAATCAGCTATTTTTTCTAAATAATGGCTCTATCAGCACTCTAAGACACAGCGTTTAAACATTTTTTAGGAGCTTTTCAGTAATGCAAAATGTAGCCTACATGGTGCCTATAAGAGATACAGATTTGAGGATGGCAACCTAGGTGGAAATTGTCTTTGTATTTTATTATAAATGCAATATTGATACACAACCGCTAAGTACAACTGAATATGTTCAGTAAAATACATTATTTCCAGATACCAAAAAAAGAAATTGTATTAATATGTGCAGTGTTTTCTGTCTCAACCTCTTCCTTCATTTATTCACATAAGCAACTCTGTGCTGAACATCTGACACATATACCTGTTTAAGCTAGAGACAGACTTTCTGGAAGCGAGGAAGTCAATACTTATTAGCTGTTAGCATTGTCACTCAAAGGGCCATGTCTTACAAGCAGCACAATGCGGATGCGGAGCAAAGCGGGAACACAAGAGTCTTTGCTAGTTTCAGACTGAAGCAGTTGTCATTTTCCCATCCGGCACCCAATTTATTTAAATAGCAAATGCACTTGCGCCCATTTGAGCACCGGTGGGTGCATTGGTCTAAACATGAGGTGTGGTCTCCTGTGGCGAGCAGCAACCCCCAGCCTGCGCCCTAACTAATTGATAGTCGCTTTGGATAAAATAATCTTCTAAATTATATTAATGTAATGTAAATTTAACCTTGCAATCATCTCGTTATCCGCTTGCTCTACGCATATACCGTTTGTCAAATATTTATTTTTGACAAACTACTCTAAAAGATCATTTTAAGGTTTAAGGGCCATTTTGGGCCCCCCTTAATTGACCAAGGGAATAACTGACTCCCCCACCACCCTTCCCCCATGTGGGCAGGCATGCCTACAGTAATGGCTCTATGTCTACTTTAAATAAGTCAAACTGTGGCCAAATGTGTTGCTGTGATGGCTTAGCCCTCAGGTCAGACTGGAAAAGTCTGTCACAATCTCTCCCATTGTGGCCAAATAGTCCACAGAGATGTAAACATTACATGGAAGAATGGCCTACTGATCGGCCTCAGAGATTGAGAAAATGAAGGTCAATGGTTTTTCAGCACACCAGAGGAGTGTACATGTTTGTGTTTGTGTGTGGGGATGTCTTTAGTAGCAAATTGAACCAGCTCCCTCCAAACGTGGCTGAGAAGTAACTGTCACAAATGCTCATCTCGATCTCTCCACTTTCACGTTCCTGTGGGTAAAACGCACATATACGCAGATGTACGACTGCACGTACACACACACGCGCGCACGCTCTAGCTGCTATGACAACACTTACCTGACACCTGGTTGGTTGCCTTCTGCTCTGATGTTGAGCGGCCTCGCCCCATTCGTCTTCATGTCGCTGCTTTGTCTTCTTTTTATATCAAAAGCAACAGGTTCTGCCACAAGCAGGATGGCAACTATACAATTAGATTAAAAGCGCTTGTGTGCACACAATGGAGCACTTTCTTCCATTCAAAAAGCTCAAATGCACGAGCGTACAGCTGTGCTCGAGTTGGACTGGAATGTCCGGGAAATGACCATTCCAAATAAAGGAAGCTTTTCATCAAATTAGGCAGATGACAATATTGCAATGGGAATTAGGGATTTGCCCACTATTTGTATTTGTTGTGTCAGCAAAATTGTATTCGTATAAAAGTGGAAATTAGCGTACCGGTAAACAATCCTGGAAAATAAGGGAAAGGTTGGGGTATGTCTTGCCAAATGTATCCACCAGCTGCAAAGTGAATGCTATCCAGTCATACGCAGCTACAGTTGCATACAACTGTTCTTATACAGCTCTAACAAAACGTACAAATACATATAACATGTATAACAGTCTTTGTCAATCGTTATATTCTACTGTAAATGAAAAAGCGATCAGGCATGATGATTAGGCAATATGCTGTTATATCCAATATATATATATATATATTATCCAATTTGTGTAGCCTGGCTCACCCGACTATTGCTCTTACTGCTCAAATTCTATTCCCTGAGAATACAGTCTGGAAACCCTGTTCGCATTAGTGTTTGTATAGCCACAGCTGGCGTTAAAAAGTGAAAAGTGTCAAAAAGTCAAATTAAATTAAAATAATAATAATATAATTTATATAATAATAACATTAGATACAGGTAGGCTAGACAACGGAGATATCAGTATCGCTAATAGTGCTTGCTGTCTGAAAAAAGAATGTTACGCAAATATGTTATTGTCACGCCCACGTTTCTAACTAAAAAAAGTTAGAAACAAGTGTATTTGTGCTTATCAGAATAACGGAATCGGATTCAGCTCCATCCTTAATGGTATTCAGTTCCACCCATAATGGGTTTCAGCTCCACCCTTAATGGGAACACTTGCCAAACAATCTGGATAATGTAGATTGGGGAGAGGGGTGCAGGTTTTCTGGAGTTACAAGTTCTCTAGAGTTCTATGAAAATTGATGACAGAGCAACACACTGACTGTGTAATGGTGTGGTTGTTTATATAATGCTCAGTTTATGTAGTTACTTTCACCTCTGATAAGACTCTTCTCACGCAACACAGAAAACTTTAATCTAATTCACAACTTACAGTCTCAATACCATACGTTATTTAGGCATTGTATTAATATGGGTACAGAGTAAGTCACTTCAAATTTACCAGGAAATGAGCACAATTTGCATAACTCGCTTGGCCGTGCTTTGCAATTATGCCCCCTGTTCCAACACACCCAGCATCGTTCTGCATGTAAATTCAATTCGGGCGATAAGAATACCTCATGAATATACAGTTAATTGGCAGCAAATTCCCTCATTCATTTTTCAATCGAGCTGCATAAGTAATAATAATAGTTTATTTCTTCTCTCGCATGCCCTCTTACCGGCGCAGGACAAATACCAAATCAATTGTTCCCTGGGCTATACCATAAAATGTGAGAAAATGGCAAATTGGAGCGGAAGAAAGCCAAAGATAATAGGAGTGTCGAGTCTCTTTACCAATAGTCTCCAATACCAATATACTCTGCAGCACAGCGTCTGTTGAAGATCAAAGTGGTTCTCTGTTTTGCTTTGCATACCTCTAGCACTATTAATAACTGTCCTGCGCTACCTGCTGAGTGTATTGGGCCTGTGTGCACATACTGTACACGTATTATAGGACCAGCTTATTGCTGTAGGCCTAGCTATTCAAATATAATGCATTTAGTTAACAAAGAGCTAATTAAGAATGATAGGTGAGTGATATTAAGAAAAATTCTCATAGTTTCCTCCAGGATTGTTCTAAACAGTGGGGGAGAACTTACAGTTTGTGTTATAATGTACCTGGGTGGCACGTGCTTGCCTATGCTGTTGGTGTGTATTTAAAAAATGTATTTAAAAGATGTATGTTTTGCTTCTACATTGAAGCGGGTTGATGCTTGGGGGCAGGAGGGGGGTGAGGGTGGTTGTAATGTTCTGGGCTTAGAACCATGTGTACAACAACCTTAAATGTACAACACTTAATTTCCTTTATTCTGGTAAATTTTAAAACAATAGTTAGTGCCTTTTCTGCTTAAATGTATGGTGGTCACAGTGGTGAACTGGCAGGGCCCTCTAGGCCCTCAGAAAGGGCCTTAAATAGTCTCAGTTAGTCCAAATTATTTTTTCCTTTTTCCATAGTAATCTACATACAATGTTTCTGCTGACATTTTCTCTTCAAACCTGTCTATTCAGTTTGTGTTGGAATGTGAAGGGTTAAATTAAACACGCTGTCTCGGTTGCTACGCGTATGCAGCTCTGTGATTGGTGATTCCATCTATAATTTTACAGAGGGCATCTTAATGAGAAACATATTTAAAATGACAGTCAAATGTACCAATCATAACTTCCCTCTAAATGGGTGGGCTTTGTTATCACTAACTTTATGACATGTTTTGCCTGCTGCGGGGCACAGGATTATGTGATCATCTAGGTGATCGTCTAGGTTACCTAGCTAAATATTTTGATGGGAAAACCGTTTTCAGTTGCCGCTATGATGAAAATGTTGAAGATTTATTAGTTACGCCATTTTTAATTTTTTCAAGCAATGTGATCATCAAAATGTTATTTTAAAAGTTTTTTTAAAACGTATAGGCCGCCGTGCCACTGTGTATTGTTTGCTATAATGGTTTATTTGGGGAAACACATTGTGATTATTATTCTACCAGTCAATCTGTAGCTATAGAGCTTTAATCAGACCTGAAAAGTTTAACCCTACATGGCCCGAGTCCAAAACAATTCTGTCAGAGCCCCAACTGCACATGTATGTCTTTCTGAAGCCCGAACCCAATTACAGCCCGATAATTTATTAGAGCTTTTCCCAGGCGTGGTCAATACTGTACGTTGCACTTCGCCGTGCGTATCAGATGGCGCAGAGCTCTAGATAATGCTGCTGACTCATTTGTTACTAAATGGTATATTGAACAGCCTGCTGGATAGTGATAAAAATAAAAAAGAAACATTGTTTTCGCTACGATGTTGAGCCAGGTGTTAAGTAAATAACCTGCTAGTTGTCATATAAATTATGATAAACAAAGCAAGCCGAAACCATCATTATTTATATAGTTCTATGGTCCCGACGGGTTCAGGCTGATATTTCATGCTCATACAACTTTAGAAAGGAAAACAGCAATGTTGAATCCAATGGATTGATAAAATGTTAATATAAAATTAGTCTTTATTGCATTACTGGAAAATGTTTTGTACACATATACACTTATAAACGGTAAACTAGCGAAATACGAGGAGATATTTGGTGAATTTGACAAAACATTTATTAGCTTACAATTAGCTTGTAATAGCTGACTATACATTTATTAATGGAACATTTTACTTGGAAGCAATCAGTTATGGACGGTACCTTTGGATTATGCATTAGTTACAGAGGTGGTTAACCATTCTGGCATGAAGAGCCAAAAAATACATCACCACCACAGAGCCACAGAACATATGGGCACACGCGCACACACAGCAAATGTGAGGTATATTATCTAGGGCTAATAACATAACATAGGCAGACAGTTTTAATTTCAAGGATTTAAACACATGCAGTTTTTATATTATATATTTTAGTTTTATGTTCTGAACTTTTGTATTAGGTCTATAGGGTATTGTGGGGTAAGATGCCCCCTGGCGCATTCATGTTGGACCACTGGATGAATTTTTTTTTTATTTCTGCTCTTTTCTAGGATGGAAGTGGCCTTGCTAATGTTAGAAAATCATCGTATTATTATTGCTTAGGTGAGGCAGAACAGGCAGAAACGGCATCATATGACGTGCGTTAAGTGACGCCCCAAGCGCAAATAGGAAGCGTCGTGTTCGGTTGCGTCGTCAATATTACACACAGTGCGGGTCACGAGACCAAATGTTTGTTTTGATAGCAACAACATTGTTGGAAGCTAGGCTATCATAAGATTTTGCTGATAGCATATAGCATAACGAGGAACGTCGCAGTCGCGCTACAACAGAAGCAAAGAAAAGAGTTGCTACAGGAGCCGGGCCATTCTGTACCAAACTGCATATTCTCTCATGTTATCAGGGGCGTCGACGCAGGGGAATAGAACAGTGGCGTATTCGCTAGCTAGGCGCCGCATCGTATGTCGCCAGTGTGCGTTGGGCTTCACTCTACCTTTAACTGGTTATGCTGACTAAGATGCATCCCAAAGCCATCAATTTGTCCAGTCCATATGTTTCACAAAGAACATTTAGGTGTTGACTGTTGTATAACCTCACTCCTACTCCTAGGCTGTTCCTTCAGTCACAGCGAGAGGCGAGGAAGCATTTTGGATGCTTTCTGCCAAACCACGTTGCTTCTCAATAAAGAATGCATGGGTCACTGACAAATGAACATGCTAAGATGCTTGCTCAGGCACACAAACACTGTGCATATGATTTAGGCAAGTGCATGTATTTCCACAAACCTTTGCATATGAGCAAATGACTATCGGCACCAACTGTCATCTCTTTGTCAAAGCTCCATTTTGTTTCTTAAATAATCTTTATTTTAGAAATATGTTCCCTGCCTTCTGAAAAGTACAGCATGTTTGTGTACAAACATACTGTACAGTACTTGGTTGGGGCTCCTTTAGCATCAGTTGCTGCATCGATGCTGCGTGGCATGGAGTCGATCAGCCCGTGGCACTGCTGAGGTGATATGGAAGCCCAGCTTCAATAGCAGCCTTCAACTCCTCTGCATTGTTGTGTCTTTTGTCTCGCTCTCTCCTCTTGACAATACCCCATGGTCATTGAATCGGGTATTGGTACCTTTGGCAGTGGGGGCAAGAGCCATATCCTGCTGGAAAATGAAATCAGCATCTCCATAAAGCTTGTCAGCAGAAGGAAGCATGAAGTGCTCTAAAATATCCTGGTAGATGGCTAAGTTGACTCTGGACGATGAAACACACTGGACCAACCGACATGGCTCCCCAGATCATCACTGGAAACGTCACACTGGACTTCAAGGAACTTGGATTCTGTGACTCTCCACTCTTCCTCCAGACCTGGGACCTTGACTGCCAGATGAATGCAACATTTTCTTTTATCTGAAAATAGGACTTTGGACCTCGGAGTGACAGACCAGTCATTTTTCTCCTCAGCCCAGGTGAGACGCTTCTGACGTTGCCTCTGGTTCAGCAGTGGCTTTGAATGAGACTGATGTAGCCCCTTACCTTGATATGTCTGTGCATGGTGGCTCTTGATGCACTGACTCCTGCCTGAGTCCACTCCTTGTGAAGCTCCCCCAACATTTATAATGGCCTTTGCTTGACAATCCTCTCAAAGCTCTGCTTATCCCTGTTGTTTGCTTGCACCTTTTCCTACCACAATGTCCTTCCACTCAACGTTCTATGCATATGAATGGATAGAGCACTCTGTGAAAAGCCAGCTTCTTTAGCAATTATCTTTTGAGGCTTTCCATTCTTGTGGAGGGTGTGGATATATCCACACAACTGTCAAGTCAGCAGTCTTTCCCATGATTGTGAAACCACCTGAACTGGACTGAGAAACCATTTAAATGCTCGGGGAACTTTGCAGGTGTTTTGAGTTAATTAATTGATTAGTGTGTCACTTAGGCTGCATCCCAATTCCCTTTCCATAGTGCTAAATCTCAGATGTTCCCTTCAAAACTCAATTTTAAAGGTTGTCCCTCTAAGTTGATGAATGGACTAGACCAGCTAAATTAAATTAAATAAATACATTATTTAATAAAAACACCAAAGAAATGTAATATGCAAGTGTATGAAACGTCGGCATTAACTGTAGCCAACATTTGCATCTTTTTAACCCTTAAATTTAACGCCATTTCTACTTCCTACTTCATACACATCCAGCTGTTTCTCGCAAACGCGCATTGATGTATGTTGATGTTATTAAGTCCTCCATGAGCGATGGAGTTGTTGGAGCATGTGACCCAGTGGTGTGAGCCACATACTGTCTCAAAAGCATTCTATACTTCCTTTCATGTCCAATAATTCCGCATGACGGAGTCTATAAGGGAGGGGGACTGAGATACCCTTTCTACCCGCCCCAACATCTTTCACAGTCTGTGGGTCCATGTTGGGCTTCACACAGGTGTGTTAGTGATGCTGTGCTTATTGAAACATATGTTCGGGATTCCCCTCGGTCCGCCACCATACTGGTCACGTGATTGTATTTGGTCCCATAAGTAATAGATTGCAGTTCCTGTGATAGGGAACGTCTGGGATGTTTTCACATCCTCGGTTCCCTGAGTAGGGACCAGAATAGCGGCTGGTACATTATGGGCGCACGGGCGCTGCCCCCCTACGAATATCTGGCGAAGGAAGTTTACCTAAACATAGGCTACATTATTTTATTAGATAGTGAAAACTAATTATGACATAAAACTTGTTTCCTCATACAGAAACAATTTTATACTGGCACATCCCTTTATTTGGTTAATTTCTG